>CM065590.1:318682904-318918911 GCA_033119425.1 Bufotes viridis
ATATATTTTGTTCTGGGGTGAAATTCAATTGCCAAAATAGCAATACCCTGAATCTGATGTTCCAGCTGTTGCAGGCCTAGTTTAAATCTGTCCGAAACAGTAGCCAAGTTGTATAGTGTCCTGCAAAGGTTATATTTTGTTCTGGGGTGAAATTCAATTGCCAAAATAGCAATATCATAAATCAGTGGTTTCAGCTGTGGTGGGGAAAGTTTCATAGTGTCCGCAAAAATATATATTTTGTTCTGGGGTGAAATTCAATTGCCAAAATAGCAATACCATGAATCTGGTGTTCCAGCTGTTGCAGGTCTAGTTTAAATCGGTCCATTTCAGGGTATATTTTGTTCTGGGGTGAAATTCAATTGCCAAAATAGCAATACCATAAATCAGTGATTTCAGTTGTGGCTAGCCAAGTTTCATAGTGTCCGCAAAAACATATATTTTGTTCTGGGGTGAAATACAATTGCCAAAATAGCAATACCATGAATCAGTGGTTTCAGCTGTGTCTGGCCTAGTTTCATAGTGTCCTGCAAATTATATATTTTGTTCTGGGGTGAAATTCAATTGCCAAAATAGCAATACCATAAATCAGTGGTTTCAGCTGTGGCTGGCCAAGTTTCATAGTGTCCTGCAAAGGGTATATTTTGTTCTGGGGTGAAATTCAATTGCCAAAATTGCAATACCATAAATCAGTGGTTTCAGCTGTGGCTGGCCAAGTTTCATAGTGTCCGCAAAAACATATATTTTGTTCTGGGGTGAAATTCAATTGCCAAAATAGCAATACCATAAATCAGTGGTTTCAGCTGTGGCTGGCCAAGTTTCATACTGTCCTCCAAAGGGTATATTTTGTTCTGGGGTGAAATTCAATTGCCAAAATAGCAATATCATAAATCAGAGGTTTCAGCTGTGGCTGGCCAAGTTTTATAGTGTCCGCAAAAACATATATTTTGTTCTGGGGTGAAATTCAATAGCCAAAATAGCAATACCATAAATCAGTGGATTCAGCTGTGGCAGGCCAATTTTCATATTGTCCTGCAAAGGGTATATTTTGTTCTGGGGTTAAATTCAATTGCCAAAATAGCAATACCCTGAATGTGGTTTTCTAGCTGTTGCAGGCCTTGTTTAAATCTGTCCGTAACAGGGTATATTTTGTTCTGGGGTGAAAATCAATTTCCAAAATAGCAATACCATAAATATGTAGTTTCAGCTGTGGCTGGCCAAGTTTCATACTGTCCCCAAAAACATATATTTTGTTCTGGGGTGAAATTCAATTGCCAAAATAGCAATACCCTGAATCTGATGTTCCAGCTGTTGCAGGCCTAGTTTAAATCTGTCCGTAACAGTAGCCAAGTTTTATAGTGTCCTGCAAATGGTATATTTTGTTCTGGGGTGAAATTCAATTGCCAAAATAGCAATATCATAAATCAGTGGTTTCAGCTGTGGTGGGGAAAGTTTCATAGTGTCCGCAAAAATATATATTTTGTTATGGGGTGAAATTCAATTGCCAAAATAGCAATACCCTGAATCTGGTGTTCCAGCTGTTGCAGGTCTAGTTTAAATCGGTCCATTTCAGGGCATATTTTGTTCTGGGGTGAAATTCAATTACCAAAATAACAATACCATAAATCAGTGGTTTCAGCTGTGGCTGGCCAAGTTTCATAGTATCCTGCAAAGGGTATATTTTGTTCTGGGGTGAAATTCAATAGCCAAAATAGCAATATCATAAATCAGTGGATTCAGCTGTGGCTGGCCAAGTTTCATACTGTCCTGCAAAGGGTATATTTTGTTCTGGGGTGAAATTCAATAGCCAAAATAGCAATACCATAAATCAGTGTTTTCAGCTGTGGCTGGCCAAGTTTTATACTGTCCTGAAAAGGGTATATTTTGTTCTAAGGTTAAATTCAATTGCCAAAATAGCAATACCCTGAATCTTGTGTTCCAGCTGTTGCTGGCCTAGTTTCAAATCTGTCCTGTAACAGGGTATATTTTGTTCTGGGGTGAAATTCAATTGCCAAAATAGCAATACCATAAATCAGTGGTTTCAGCTGTGGCTGGCCAAGTTTCATAGTGTCCTGCAAAGGGTATATTTTGTTCTGGGGTGAAATTCAATTGCCAAAATAGCACTACCCTGAATCTGGTGTCCAAGCTGTTGCAGGCCAAGTGTTAATCTGTCCGTAAAAGGGTATATTTTGTTCTAGGGTGAAATTCAATTGCCAAAATAGCAATACCATATATCAGTGGTTTCAGCTGTGGCTGGCCAAGTTTCATAGTGTCCGCAAAAACATATATTTTGTTCTGGGGTGAAATTCAATTGCCAAAATAGCAATACCATAAATCTGTGGTTTCAGCTGTGGCTGGCCAAGTTTCATAGTGTCCGCAAAAACATATATTTTGTTCTGGGGTGAAATTCAATTGCCAAAATAGCAATACCATAAATCAGTGGTTTCAGCTGTGGCTGGCCAAGTTTCATACTGTCCTCCAAAGGGTATATTTTGTTCTGGGGTGAAATTCAATTGCCAAAATAGCAATATCATAAATCAGAGGTTTCAGCTGTGGCTGGCCAAGTTTTATAGTGTCCGCAAAAACATATATTTTGTTCTGGGGTGAAATTCAATAGCCAAAATAGCAATACCATAAATCAGTGGTTTCAGCTGTGGCAGGCCAATTTTCATATTGTCCTGCAAAGGGTATATTTTGTTCTGGGGTAAAATTCAATTGCCAAAATAGCAATACCCTGAATGTGGTTTTCTAGCTGTTGCAGGCCTTGTTTAAATCTGTCCGTAACAGGGTATATTTTGTTTTGGGGTGAAAATCAATTTCCAAAATAGCAATACCATAAATATGTAGTTTCAGCTGTGGCTGGCCAAGTTTCATACTGTCCCCAAAAATATATATTTTGTTCTGGGGTGAAATTCAATTGCCAAAATAGCAATACCCTGAATCTGATGTTCCAGCTGTTGCAGGCCTAGTTTAAATCTGTCCGTAACAGTATCCAAGTTTTATAGTGTCCTGCAAAGGGTATATTTTGTTCTGGGGTGAAATTCAATTGCCAAAATAGCACTATCATAAATCAGTGGTTTCAGCTGTGGTGGGGAAAGTTTCATAGTGTCCACAAAAATATATATTTTGTTATGGGGTGAAATTCAATTGCCAAAATAGCAATACACTGAATATGGTGTTCCAGCTGTTGCAGGTCTAGTTTAAATCGGTCCATTTCAGGGCATATTTTGTTCTGGGGTGAAATTCAATTACCAAAATAACAATACCATAAATCAGTGGTTTCAGCTGTGGCTGGCCAAGTTTCATAGTATCCTGCATAGGGTATATTTTGTTCTGGGGTGAAATTCAATTGCCAAAATAGCAATATCATAAATCAGTGGTTTCAGCTGTGGCTGGCCTAGTTTCATAGTGTCCGCAAAAACATATATTTTGTTCTGGGGTGAAATTAAAATTCCAAAATAGCAATTCCATAAATCAGTGGATTCAGCTGTGGCTGGGCAAGTTTCATATTGTCCGCAAAAACATAAATTTTGTTCTGGGGTGAAATTAAATTGCCAAAATAGCAATTCCATAAATCAGTGGTTTCAGCTGTTGCTGGCCATGTTTCATAGTGTCCTGTAAATTATTTATTTTGTTCTGGAGTGAAATTCAATTGCCAAAATAGCGATACCATATATCAGTGGTTTCAGCTGTGGCTGGCCAAGTTTTATACTGTCCTGCATAGGGTATATTTTGTTCTGGGGTGAAATTCAATTGCCAAAATAGCAATACCATAAATCAGTGGTTTCAGCTGTGGCTGGCCAAGTTTTATACTGTCCTGCATAGGGTATATTTTGTTCTGGGGTGAAATTCAATAGCCAAAATAGCAATACCCTGAATCTGGTGTTCCGGCTGTTGCAGGCCTACTTTAAATATGTAAGAAACAGGGTATATTTTGTTCTGGGGTGAAATTCAATTGGCAAAATAGCAATACCATAAATCAGTGGTTTCAGCTATGGCTAGCCAAGTTTCATAGTGTCCTGAAAAGGGTATATTTTGTTCTGGGGTGAAATTCAATTGCCAAAATAGCAATACCATAGATCAGTGGTTTCAGCTGTGGTGGGGAAAGTTTCATACTGTCCTGCAAAGGGTATATTTTGTTCTGGGGTGAAATTCAATTGCCAAAATAACAATACCATAAATCAGTGGTTTCAGCTGTGGCTGGCCAAGTTTCATAGTGTCCTGCAAAGGGTATATTTTGTTCTGGGGTGAAATTCAATAGCCAAAATAGCAATACCATGAATCTAGTGGTTTCAGCTGTGGCTGGTCAAGTTTCATAGCTGTCCGTAACATGATATATTTTGTTCTGGGGTGAAATTCAATTGCCAAAATAGCAATACCATAAATCAGTGGTGTTCCAGCTGTGGCAGGCCAAGTTTCATATCTGTCCTGCAACAGGGTATATTTTGTTCTGGGGTGAAATTCAATTGCCAAAATAGCAATACCATAAATCAGTGGTTTCAGCTATGGCTAGCCAAGTTTCATAGTGTCCTGCAAAGGGTATATTTTGTTCTGGGGTGAAATTCAATTGCCAAAATAGCAATACCATAGATCAGTGGTTTCAGCTGTGGTGGGGAAAGTTTCATACTGTCCTGCAAAGGGTATATTTTGTTCTGGGGTGAAATTCAATTGCCAAAATAACAATACCATAAATCAGTGGTTTCAGCTGTGGCTGGCCAAGTTTCATAGTGTCCTGCAAAGGGTATATTTTGTTCTAGGGTTAAATTCAATTGCCAAAATAGCAATACCCTGAATCTTGTGTTCCAGCTGTTGCAGGCCTAGTTTAAATCTGTCCATAACAGGGTATATTTTGTTCTGGGGTGAAATTCAATTGCCAAAATAGCAATACCATAAATCAGTGATTTCAGTTGTGGCTAGCCAAGTTTCATAGTGTCCGCAAAAACATATATTTTGTTCTGGGGTGAAATTCAATTGCCAAAATAGCAATACCATGAATCAGTGGTTTCAGCTGTGTCTGGCCAGGTTTCATAGTGTCCTGCAAATTATATATTTTGTTCTGGGGTGAAATTCAATTGCCAAAATAGCAATACCATAAATCAGTGGTTTCAGCTGTGGCTGGCCAAGTTTCATAGTGTCCTGCAAAGGGTATATTTTGTTCTGGGGTGAAATTCAATTGCCAAAATTGCAATACCATAAATCAGTGGTTTCAGCTGTGGCTGGCCAAGTTTCATAGTGTCCGCAAAAACATATATTTTGTTCTGGGGTGAAATTCAATTGCCAAAATAGCAATACCATAAATCAGTGGTTTCAGCTGTGGCTGGCCAAGTTTCATACTGTCCTGCAAAGGGTATATTTTGTTCTGGGGTGAAATTCAATAGCCAAAATAGCAATACCATAAATCAGTGTTTTCAGCTGTGGCTGGCCAAGTTTTATACTGTCCTGAAAAGGGTATATTTTGTTCTAAGGTTAAATTCAATTGCCAAAATAGCAATACCCTGAATCTTGTGTTCCAGCTGTTGCAGGCCTAGTTTAAATCTGTCCGTAACAGGGTATATTTTGTTCTGGGGTGAAATTCAATTGCCAAAATAGCAATACCATAAATCAGTGGTTTCAGCTGTGGCTGGCCAAGTTTCATACTGTCCTGCAAAGGGTATATTTTGTTCTGGGGTGAAATTCAATTGCCAAAATAGCAATACCATAAATCAGTGGTTTCAGCTGTGGCTGGCCAAGTTTCATACTGTCCTGCAAAGGGTATACTTTGTTCTGGGGTGAAATTCAATTGCCAAAATAGCACTACCCTGAATCTGGTGTCCAAGCTGTTGCAGGCCAAGTGTTAATCTGTCCGTAAAGGGTATATTTTGTTCTGGGGTGAAATTCAATTGCCAAAATAGCAATACCATATATCAGTGGTTTCAGCTGTGGCTGGCCAAGTTTCATAGTGTCCGCAAAAACATATATTTTGTTCTGGGGTGAAATTCAATTGCCAAAATAGCAATACCATAAATCAGTGGTTTCAGCTGTGGCTGGCCAAGTTTCATAGTGTCCTGCAAAAACATATATTTTGTTCTGTGGTGAAATTCAATTGCCAAAATAGCAATACCATAAATCAGTGGTTTCAGCTGTGGCTGGCAAAGTTTCATACTGTCCTGCAAAGGGTATATTTTGTTCTGGGGTGAAATTCAATAGCCAAAATAGCAATACCATAAATCAGTGGTTTCAGCTGTGGCTGGCCAAGTTTCATACTGTCCTGCAAAGGTTATATTTTGTTCTGGGGTGAAATTCAATTGCCAAAATAGCAATACCCTGAATCTTGTGTTCCAGCTGTTGCAGGTCTAGTTTAAATCTGTCCGTAACAGGGTATATTTTGTTCTGGGGTGAAATTCAAATGCCAAAATAGCAATACCATGAATCTGGTGTTCCAGCTGTTGCAGGCCTAGTTTAAATCTGTCCGAAACAGGGTATATTTTGTTCTGGGGTGAAATTCAATTGCCAAAATAGCAATAACATAAATCAGTGGTTTCAGCTGTGGCTAGACAAGTTTCATAGTGTCCTGCAACGGGTATATTTTGTTCTGGGGTGAAATTTAATTGGCAAAATAGCAATGCCATAAAACAGTGGTTTCAGCTGTGGTGGGCAAAGTTTCATAGTGTCCGCAAAAATATATATTTTGTTCTGGGGAGAAATTCAATTGCCAAAATAGCAATACCATAAATCAGTGGTTTCAGCTGTGGCTGGTCAAGTTTCATAGTGTCCTGCAAAGGGTATATTTTGTTCTGGGGTGAAATTCAATTGCCAAAATAGCAATACCATAAATCAGTGGTTTCAGCTATGGCTAGCCAAGTTTCATAGTGTCCTGCAAAGGGTATATTTTGTTCTGGGGTGAAATTCAATTGCCAAAATAGCAATACCATAAATCAGTGGTTTCAGCTGTGGTGGGGAAAGTTTCATACTGTCCTGCAAAGGGTATATTTTGTTCTGGGGTGAAATTCAATTGCCAAAATAACAATATCATAAATCAGTGGTTTCAGCTGTGGCTGGCCAAGTTTCTTATTGTCCGCAAAAACATAAATTTTGTTCTGGGGTGAAATTCAATAGCCAAAATAGCAATACCATAAATCAGTGGTTTCAGCTGTGGCTGGCCAAGTTTCATAGTGTCCTGCAAATGGTATATTTTGTTCTGGGATGAAATTCAATTGCCAAAATAGCAATACCATAAATCAGTGGTTTCAGCTGTGGCTGGCCAAGTTTCATAGTATCCTGCATAGGGTATATTTTGTTCTGGGGTTAAATTCAATTGCCAAAATAGCAATATCATAAATCAGTGGTTTCAGCTATGGCTGGCCAAGTTTCTCATTGTCCGCAAAAACATAAATTTTGTTCTGGGGTGAAATTAAAATTCCAAAATAGCAATTCCATAAATCAGTGGTTTCAGCTGTTGCTGGCCATTTTTCATAGTGTCCTGCAAAGTATATATTTTGTTCTGGGGTGAAATTCAATTGCCAAAATAGCAATACCATAAATCAGTGGTTTCAGCTGTGGCTGGCCAAGTTTCATAGTGTCCTGCAAAGGGTATATTTTGTTCTGGGGTGAAATTCAATTGCCAAAATAGCAATACCATAAATCAGTGGTTTCAGCTGTGGCTGGCCAAGTTTACATACTGTCCTGCAAAGGGTATATTTTGTTCTGGGGTGAAATTCAATATGCCAAAATAGCAATACCCTGAATCTGGTGTTCCAGCTGTTGCAGGCCTACTTTAAATCTGTCTGAAACAGGGTATATTTTCTTCTGGGGTGAAATTCAATTGCCAAAATAGCAATACCATAAATCAGTGGTTTCAGCTATGGCTAGCCAAGTTTCATAGTGTCCTGCAAAGGGTATATTTTGTTCTGGGGTGAAATTCAATTGCCAAAATAGCAATACCATAGATCAGTGGTTTCATCTGTGGTGGGGAAAGATTCATACTGTCCTGCAAAGGGTATATTTTGTTCTGGGGTGAAATTCAATTGCCAAAATAACAATACCATAAATCAGTGGTTTCAGCTGTGGCTGGCCAAGTTTCATAGTATCCTGCAAAGCGGTATATTTTGTTCTAGGGTTAAATTCAATTGCCAAAATAGCAATACCCTGAATCTTGTGTTCCAGCTGTTGCAGGCCTAGTTTAAATCTGTCCATAACAGGGTATATTTTGTTCTGGGGTGAAATTCAATTGCCAAAATAGCAATACCATAAATCAGTGATTTCAGTTGTGGCTAGCCAAGTTTCATAGTGTCCGCAAAAACATATATTTTGTTCTGGGGTGAAATTCAATTGCCAAAATAGCAATACCATGAATCAGTGGTTTCAGCTGTGTCTGGCCAGGTTTCATAGTGTCCTGCAAATTATATATTTTGTTCTGGGGTGAAATTCAATTGCCAAAATAGCAATACCATAAATCAGTGGTTTCAGCTGTGGCTGGCCAAGTTTCATAGTGTCCTGCAAAGGGTATATTTTGTTCTGGGGTGAAATTCAATTGCCAAAATTGCAATACCATAAATCAGTGGTTTCAGCTGTGGCTGGCCAAGTTTCATAATGTCCGCAAAAACATATATTTTGTTCTGGGGTGAAATTCAATTGCCAAAATAGCAATACCATAGATCAGTGGTTTCATCTGTGGTGGGGCAAGATTCATACTGTCCTGCAAAGGGTATATTTTGTTCTGGGGTGAAATTCAATTGCCAAAATAACAATACCATAAATCAGTGGTTTCAGCTGTGGCTGGCCAAGTTTCATAGTATCCTGCAAAGGGTATATTTTGTTCTAGGGTTAAATTCAATTGCCAAAATAGCAATACCCTGAATCTTGTGTTCCAGCTGTTGCAGGCCTAGTTTAAATCTGTCCATAACAGGGTATATTTTGTTCTGGGGTGAAATTCAATTGCCAAAATAGCAATACCATAAATCAGTGATTTCAGTTGTGGCTAGCCAAGTTTCATAGTGTCCTGCAAAACATATATTTTGTTCTGGGGTGAAATTCAATTGCCAAAATAGCAATACCATGAATCAGTGGTTTCAGCTGTGTCTGGCCAGGTTTCATAGTGTCCTGCAAATTATATATTTTGTTCTGGGGTGAAATTCAATTGCCAAAATAGCAATACCATAAATCAGTGGTTTCAGCTGTGGCTGGCCAAGTTTCATAGTGTCCTGCAAAGGGTATATTTTGTTCTGGGGTGAAATTCAATTGCCAAAATTGCAATACCATAAATCAGTGGTTTCAGCTGTGGCTGGCCAAGTTTCATAATGTCCGCAAAAACATATATTTTGTTCTGGGGTGAAATTCAATTGCCAAAATAGCAATACCATAAATCAGTGGTTTCAGCTGTGGCTGGCCAAGTTTCATACTGTCCTGCAAAGGGTATATTTTGTTCTGGGGTGAAATTCAATAGCCAAAATAGCAATACCATAAATCAGTGTTTTCAGCTGTGGCTGGCCAAGTTTTATACTGTCCTGAAAAGGGTATATTTTGTTCTAAGGTTAAATTCAATTGCCAAAATAGCAATACACTGAATCTTGTGTTCCAGCTGTTGCAGGCCTAGTTAAAATCTGTCCATAACAGGGTATATTTTGTTCTGGGGTGAAATTCAATTGCCAAAATAGCAATACCATAAATCAGTGATTTCAGTTGTGGCTAGCCAAGTTTCATAGTGTCCGCAAAAACATATATTTTGTTCTGGGGTGAAATTCAATTGCCAAAATAGCAATACCATGAATCAGTGGTTTCAGCTGTGTCTGGCCAGGTTTCATAGTGTCCTGCAAATTATATATTTTGTTCTGGGGTGAAATTCAATTGCCAAAATAGCAATACCATAAATCAGTGGTTTCAGCTGTGGCTGGCCAAGTTTCATAGTGTCCTGCAAAGGGTATATTTTGTTCTGGGGTGAAATTCAATTGCCAAAATAGCAATACCATAAATCAGTGGTTTCAGCTGTGGCTGGCCAAGTTTCATAATGTCCGCAAAAACATATATTTTGTTCTGGGGTGAAATTCAATAGCCAAAATAGCAATACCATAAATCAGTGGTTTCAGCTGTGGCTGGCCAAGTTTCATAGTGTCCTGCAAAGGGTATATTTTGTTCTGGGGTGAAATTCAATTGCCAAAATAGCAATACCATAAATCAGTGGTTTCAGCTGTGGCTGGCCAAGTTTCATACTGTCCTGCAAAGGGTATACTTTGTTCTGGGGTGAAATTCAATTGCCAAAATAGCACTACCCTGAATCTGGTGTCCAAGCTGTTGCAGGCCAAGTGTTAATCTGTCCGTAAAAGGGTATATTTTGTTCTGGGGTGAAATTCAATTGCCAAAATAGCAATACCATAAATCAGTGGTTTCAGCTGTGGCTGGCCAAGTTTCATAGTGTCCGCAAAAACATATATTTTGTTCTGAGGTGAAATTCAATTGCCAAAATAGCAATACCATAAATCAGTGGTTTCAGCTGTGGCTGGCCAAGTTTCATAGTGTCCGCAAAAACATATATTTTGTTCTGTGGTGAAATTCAATTGCCAAAATAGCAATACCATAAATCAGTGGTTTCAGCTGTGGCTGGCAAAGTTTCATACTGTCCTGCAAAGGGTATATTTTGTTCTGTGGTGAAATTCAATAGCCAAAATAGCAATACCATAAATCAGTGGTTTCAGCTGTGGCTGGCCAAGTTTTATACTGTCCTGCAAAGGTTATATTTTGTTATGGGGTGAAATTCAATTGCCAAAATAGCAATACCCTGAATCTTGTGTTCCAGCTGTTGCAGGTCTAGTTTAAATCTGTCCGTAACAGGGTATATTTTGTTCTGGGGTGAAATTCAAATGCCAAAATAGCAATACCATGAATCTGGTGTTCCAGCTGTTGCAGGCCTAGTTTAAATCTGTCCGAAACAGGGTATATTTTGTTCTGGGGTGAAATTCAATTGCCAAAATAGCAATAACATAAATCAGTGGTTTCAGCTGTGGCTAGACAAGTTTCATAGTGTCCTGCAACGGGTATATTTTGTTCTGGGGTGAAATTTAATTGGCAAAATAGCAATGCCATAAAACAGTGGTTTCAGCTGTGGCTGGCCAAGTTTCATAGTGTCCGCAAAAATATATATTTTGTTCTGGGGAGAAATTCAATTGCCAAAATAGCAATACCATAAATCAGTGGTTTCAGCTGTGGCTGGTCAAGTTTCATAGTGTCCTGCAAAGGGTATATTTTGTTCTGGGGTAAAATTCAATTACCAAAATTGCAATACCATAAATCAGTGGTTTCAGCTGTGGCTGGCCAAGTTTTTATAGTGTCATGCAAAGGTTATATTTTGTTCTGGGGTGAAATTCAATTGCCAAAATAGCAATACCATAAATCAGTGGTTTCAGCTGTGGCTGCCCAAGTTTCATAGTGTCCTGCAAAATATATATTTTGTTCTGGGGTGAAATTCAATTGCAAAAATAGCAATACCATAAATCAATGGTTTTAGCTGTGGCTGGCAAAGTTTCATACTGTCCTGCAATGGGTATATTTTGTTCTGGGGTGAAATTCAATAGCCAAAATAGCATTACCATAAATCAGTGGTTTCAGCTGTGGCTGGCCAAGTTTCATACTGTCCTGCAAAGGGTATATTTTGTTCTGGGGTGAAATTCAATAGCCAAAATAGCAATACCCTGAATCTGGTGTTCCAGCTGTTGCAGGTCTAGTTTAAATCTGTCCGTAACAGGGTATATTTTGTTCTGGGGTGAAATTCAAATGCCAAAATAGCAATACCCTGAATCATGGTGTTCCAGCTGTTGCAGGCCTACTTTAAATCTGTCTGAAACAGGGTATATTTTCTTCTGGGGTGAAATTCAATTGCCAAAATAGCAATACCATAAATCAGTGGTTTCAGCTATGTCTAGCCAAGTTTCATAGTGTCCTGCAAAGGGTATATTTTGTTCTGGGGTGAAATTCAATTGCCAAAATAGCAATACCATAGATCAGTGGTTTCATCTGTGGTGGGGAAAGATTCATACTGTCCTGCAAAGGGTATATTTTGTTCTGGGGTGAAATTCAATTGCCAAAATAACAATACCATAAATCAGTGGTTTCAGCTGTGGCTGGCCAAGTTTCATAGTATCCTGCAAACGGTATATTTTGTTCTAGGGTTAAATTCAATTGCCAAAATAGCAATACCCTGAATCTTGTGTTCCAGCTGTTGCAGGCCTAGTTTAAATCTGTCCATAACAGGGTATATTTTGTTCTGGGGTGAAATTCAATTGCCAAAATAGCAATACCATAAATCAGTGATTTCAGTTGTGGCTAGCCAAGTTTCATAGTGTCCGCAAAAACATATATTTTGTTCTGGGGTGAAATTCAATTGCCAAAATAGCAATACCATGAATCAGTGGTTTCAGCTGTGTCTGGCCAGGTTTCATAGTGTCCTGCAAATTATATATTTTGTTCTGGGGTGAAATTCAATTGCCAAAATAGCAATACCATAAATCAGTGGTTTCAGCTGTGGCTGGCCAAGTTTCATAGTGTCCTGCAAAGGGTATATTTTGTTCTGGGGTGAAATTCAATTGCCAAAATTGCAATACCATAAATCAGTGGTTTCAGCTGTGGCTGGCCAAGTTTCATAATGTCCGCAAAAACATATATTTTGTTCTGGGGTGAAATTCAATTGCCAAAATAGCAATACCATAGATCAGTGGTTTCATCTGTGGTGGGGCAAGATTCATACTGTCCTGCAAAGGGTATATTTTGTTCTGGGGTGAAATTCAATTGCCAAAATAACAATACCATAAATCAGTGGTTTCAGCTGTGGCTGGCCAAGTTTCATAGTATCCTGCAAAGGGTATATTTTGTTCTAGGGTTAAATTCAATTGCCAAAATAGCAATACCCTGAATCTTGTGTTCCAGCTGTTGCAGGCCTAGTTTAAATCTGTCCATAACAGGGTATATTTTGTTCTGGGGTGAAATTCAATTGCCAAAATAGCAATACCATAAATCAGTGATTTCAGTTGTGGCTAGCCAAGTTTCATAGTGTCCGCAAAAACATATATTTTGTTCTGGGGTGAAATTCAATTGCCAAAATAGCAATACCATGAATCAGTGGTTTCAGCTGTGTCTGGCCAGGTTTCATAGTGTCCTGCAAATTATATATTTTGTTCTGGGGTGAAATTCAATTGCCAAAATAGCAATACCATAAATCAGTGGTTTCAGCTGTGGCTGGCCAAGTTTCATAGTGTCCTGCAAAGGGTATATTTTGTTCTGGGGTGAAATTCAATTGCCAAAATTGCAATACCATAAATCAGTGGTTTCAGCTGTGGCTGGCCAAGTTTCATAATGTCCGCAAAAACATATATTTTGTTCTGGGGTGAAATTCAATTGCCAAAATAGCAATACCATAAATCAGTGGTTTCAGCTGTGGCTGGCCAAGTTTCATACTGTCCTGCAAAGGGTATATTTTGTTCTGGAGTGAAATTCAATAGCCAAAATAGCAATACCATAAATCAGTGTTTTCAGCTGTGGCTGGCCAAGTTTTATACTGTCCTGAAAAGGGTATATTTTGTTCTAAGGTTAAATTCAATTGCCAAAATAGCAATACCCTGAATCTTGTGTTCCAGCTGTTGCAGGCCTAGTATAAATCTGTCCGTAACAGGGTATATTTTGTTCTGGGGTGAAATTCAATTGCCAAAATAGCAATACCATAAATCAGTGGTTTCAGCTGTGGCTGGCCAAGTTTCATAGTGTCCTGCAAAGGGTATATTTTGTTCTGGGGTGAAATTCAATTGCCAAAATAGCAATACCATAAATCAGTGGTTTCAGCTGTGGCTGGCCAAGTTTCATACTGTCCTGCAAAGGGTATACTTTGTTCTGGGGTGAAATTCAATTGCCAAAATAGCACTACCCTGAATCTGGTGTCCAAGCTGTTGCAGGCCAAGTGTTAATCTGTCCGTAAAAGGGTATATTTTGTTCTGGGGTGAAATTCAATTGCCAAAATAGCAATACCATATATCAGTGGTTTCAGCTGTGGCTGGCCAAGTTTCATAGTGTCCGCAAAAACATATATTTTGTTCTGAGGTGAAATTCAATTGCCAAAATAGCAATACCATAAATCAGTGGTTTCAGCTGTGGCTGGCCAAGTTTCATAGTGTCCGCAAAAACATATATTTTGTTCTGTGGTGAAATTCAATTGCCAAAATAGCAATACCATAAATCAGTGGTTTCAGCTGTGGCTGGCAAAGTTTCATACTGTCCTGCAAAGGGTATATTTTGTTCTGTGGTGAAATTCAATAGCCAAAATAGCAATACCATAAATCAGTGGTTTCAGCTGTGGCTGGCCAAGTTTTATACTGTCCTGCAAAGGTTATATTTTGTTATGGGGTGAAATTCAATTGCCAAAATAGCAATACCCTGAATCTTGTGTTCCAGCTGTTGCAGGTCTAGTTTAAATCTGTCCGTAACAGGGTATATTTTGTTCTGGGGTGAAATTCAAATGCCAAAATAGCAATACCATGAATCTGGTGTTCCAGCTGTTGCAGGCCTAGTTTAAATCTGTCCGAAACAGGGTATATTTTGTTCTGGGGTGAAATTCAATTGCCAAAATAGCAATAACATAAATCAGTGGTTTCAGCTGTGGCTAGACAAGTTTCATAGTGTCCTGCAACGGGTATATTTTGTTCTGGGGTGAAATTTAATTGGCAAAATAGCAATGCCATAAAACAGTGGTTTCAGCTGTGGCTGGCCAAGTTTCATAGTGTCCTCAAAAATATATATTTTGTTCTGGGGAGAAATTCAATTGCCAAAATAGCAATACCATAAATCAGTGGTTTCAGCTGTGGCTGGTCAAGTTTCATAGTGTCCTGCAAAGGGTATATTTTGTTCTGGGGTGAAATTCAATTGCCAAAATAGCAATACCATAAATCAGTGGTTTCAGCTGTGGCTGGCCAAGTTTCATAGTGTCCTGCAAAGGGTATATTTTGTTCTGGGGTGAAATTTAATTGCCAAAATAGCAATACCATAAATCAGTGGTTTCAGCTGTGGCTGGGGAAAGTTTCATAGTGTCCTGCAAAAGGTATATTTTGTTCTGGGGTGAAATTCAATTGCCAAAATAGCAATACCATAAATCAGTGGTTTCAGCTGTGGCTGGCCAAGTTTCATAGTGTCCTGCAAAACATATATTTTGTTCTGGGGTGAAATTCAATAGCCAAAATAGCAATACCATAAATCAGTGGTTTCAGCTGTGGCTGGCCAAGTTTCATAGTGTCCTGCAAATGGTATATTTTGTTCTGGGGTGAAATTCAATTGCCAAAATAGCAATACCATAAATCAGTGGTTTCAGCTGTGGCTGGCCAAGTTTCATAGTGTCCTGCAAAGGGTATATTTTGTTCTGGGGTGAAATTCAATTGCCAAAATAGCAATACCATAAATCAGTGGTTTCAGCTGTGGCTGGCCAAGTTTCATATTGTCCGCAAAAACATATATTTTGTTCTGGGGTGAAATTCAATTGCCAAAATAGCAATACCATAAATCAGTGGTTTCAGCTGTTGCTGGCCAAGTTTCATAGTGTCCTGCAAAGTATATATTTTGTTCTGGGGTGAAATTCAATTGCCAAAATAGCAATACCATAAATCAGTGGTTTCAGCTGTGGCTGGCCAAGTTTCATAGTGTCCTGCAAAGGGTATATTTTGTTCTGGGGTGAAATTCAATTGCCAAAATAGCAATACCATAAATCAGTGGTTTCAGCTGTGGCTGGCCAAGTTTCATACTGTCCTGCAAAGGGTATATTTTGTTCTGGGGTGAAATTCAATATGCCAAAATAGCAATACCCTGAATCTGGTGTTCCAGCTGTTGCAGGTCTAGTTTAAATCTGTCCGTAACAGGGTATATTTTGTTCTGGGGTGAAATTCAAATGCCAAAATAGCAATACCCTGAATCTGGTGTTCCAGCTGTTGCAGGTCTACTTTAAATCTGTCTGAAACAGGGTATATTTTGTTCTGGGGTGAAATTCAATTGCCAAAATAGCAATACCATAAATCAGTGGTTTCAGCTATGGCTAGCCAAGTTTCATAGTGTCCTGCAAAGGGTATATTTTGTTCTGGGGTGAAATTCAATTGCCAAAATAGCAATACCATAGATCAGTGGTTTCAGCTGTGGTGGGGAAAGTTTCATACTGTCCTGCAAAGGGTATATTTTGTTCTGGGGTGAAATTCAATTGCCAAAATAACAATACCATAAATCAGTGGTTTCAGCTGTGGCTGGCCAAGTTTCATAGTGTCCTGCAAAGGGTATATTTTGTTCTAGGGTTAAATTCAATTGCCAAAATAGCAATACCCTGAATCTTGTGTTCCAGCTGTTGCAGGCCTAGTTTAAATCTGTCCATAACAGGGTATATTTTGTTCTGGGGTGAAATTCAATTGCCAAAATAGCAATACCATAAATCAGTGATTTCAGTTGTGGCTAGCCAAGTTTCATAGTGTCCGCAAAAACATATATTTTGTTCTGGGGTGAAATTCAATTGCCAAAATAGCAATACCATGAATCAGTGGTTTCAGCTGTGTCTGGCCAGGTTTCATAGTGTCCTGCAAATTATATATTTTGTTCTGGGGTGAAATTCAATTGCCAAAATAGCAATACCATAAATCAGTGGTTTCAGCTGTGGCTGGCCAAGTTTCATAGTGTCCTGCAAAGGGTATATTTTGTTCTGGGGTGAAATTCAATTGCCAAAATTGCAATACCATAAATCAGTGGTTTCAGCTGTGGCTGGCCAAGTTTCATAGTGTCCGCAAAAACATATATTTTGTTCTGGGGTGAAATTCAATTGCCAAAATAGCAATACCATAAATCAGTGGTTTCAGCTGTGGCTGGGCCAAGTTTCATACTGTCCTGCAAAGGGTATATTTTGTTCTGGGGTGAAATTCAATAGCCAAAATAGCAATACCATAAATCAGTGGTTTCAGCTGTGTGCAGGCCAAGTTTCATATCTGTCCTGCAACAGGGTATATTTTGTTCTGGGGTGAAATTCAATTGCCAAAATAGCAATACCCTGAATCTGGTGTTCCAGCTGTTGCAGGCCTAGTTTAAATCTGTCCGTAACAGGGTATATTTTGTTCTGGGGTGAAATTCAATTGCCAAAATAGCAATACCATAAATCAGTGGTTTCAGCTGTGGCTAGGCCAAGTTTCATAGCTGTCCTGCAAAGGGTATATTTTGTTCTGGGGTGAAATTCAATTGCCAAAATAGCAATACCATAAATCAGTGGTTTCAGCTGTGGCTGGGCCAAGTTTCATAGTGTCCTGCAAAGGGTATATTTTGTTCTGGGGTGAAATTCAATTGCCAAAATAGCAATACCATAAATCAGTGGTTTCAGCTGTGGCTGGCCAAGTTTCATAGTGTCCTGCAAAGGGTATATTTTGTTCTAGGGTTGAAATTCAATTGCCAAAATAGCAATACCATAAATCTAGTGGTTCCAGCTGTGGCAGGCCAAGTTTCATATCTGTCCTGCAACAGGGTATATTTTGTTCTGGGGTGAAATTCAATTGCCAAAATAGCAATACCATAAATCAGTGATTTCAGTTGTGGCTGGCCAAGTTTCATAGTGTCACTCAAAAGCATATATTTTGTTCTGGGGTGAAATTCAATTGCCAAAATAGCAATACCATGAATCAGTGGTTTCAGCTGTGTCTGGCCAGGTTTCATAGTGTCCTGCAAATTATATATTTTGTTCTGGGGTGAAATTCAATTGCCAAAATAGCAATACCATAAATCAGTGGTTTCAGCTGTGGCTGGCCAAGTTTCATAGTGTCCTGCAAAGGGTATATTTTGTTCTGGGGTGAAATTCAATTGCCAAAATTGCAATACCATAAATCAGTGGTTTCAGCTGTGGCTGGCCAAGTTTCATAGTGTCCGTAAAAACATATATTTTGTTCTGGGGTGAAATTCAATTGCCAAAATAGCAATACCATAAATCAGTGGTTTCAGCTGTGGCTGGCCAAGTTTCATACTGTCCTGCAAAGGGTATATTTTGTTCTGGGGTGAAATTCAATAGCCAAAATAGCAATACCATAAATCAGTGGTTTCAGCTGTGGCTGGCCAAGTTTTATACTGTCCTGAAAAGGGTATATTTTGTTCTAAGGTTAAATTCAATTGCCAAAATAGCAATACCCTGAATCTTGTGTTCCAGCTGTTGCAGGCCTAGTTTAAATCTGTCCGTAACAGGGTATATTTTGTTCTGGGGTGAAATTCAATTGCCAAAATAGCAATACCATAAATCAGTGGTTTCAGTTGTGGCTAGCCAAGTTTCATAGTGTCCTGCAAAAGGATATATTTTGTTCTGGGGTGAAATTCAATTGCCAAAATAGCAATACCATAAATCAGTGGTTTCAGCTGTGTCTGGCCAGGTTTCATAGTGTCCTGCAAATGGTATATTTTGTTCTGGGGTGAAATTCAATTGCCAAAATAGCAATACCATAAATCAGTGGTTTCAGCTGTGGCTGGCCAAGTTTCATAGTGTCCTGCAAAGGGTATATTTTGTTCTGGGGTGAAATTCAATTGCCAAAATAGCAATACCATAAATCAGTGGTTTCAGCTGTGGCTGGCCAAGTTTCATAATGTCCTGCAAAAGCATATATTTTGTTCTGGGGTGAAATTCAATAGCCAAAATAGCAATACCATAAATCAGTGGTTTCAGCTGTGGCTGGCCAAGTTTCATAGTGTCCTGCAAAGGGTATATTTTGTTCTGGGGTGAAATTCAATTGCCAAAATAGCAATACCATAAATCAGTGGTTTCAGCTGTGGCTGGCCAAGTTTCATACTGTCCTGCAAAGGGTATATTTTGTTCTGGGGTGAAATTCAATTGCCAAAATAGCAATACCCTGAATCTGGTGTTCCAAGCTGTTGCAGGCCAAGTTTAATCTGTCCGTAAAAGGGTATATTTTGTTCTGGGGTGAAATTCAATTGCCAAAATAGCAATACCATAAATCAGTGGTTTCAGCTGTGGCTGGCCAAGTTTCATAGTGTCCGCAAAAACATATATTTTGTTCTGAGGTGAAATTCAATTGCCAAAATAGCAATACCATAAATCAGTGGTTTCAGCTGTGGCTGGCCAAGTTTCATAGTGTCCTGCAAAACATATATTTTGTTCTGTGGTGAAATTCAATTGCCAAAATAGCAATACCATAAATCAGTGGTTTCAGCTGTGGCTGGCCAAGTTTCATACTGTCCTGCAAAGGGTATATTTTGTTCTGTGGTGAAATTCAATAGCCAAAATAGCAATACCATAAATCAGTGGTTTCAGCTGTGGCTGGCCAAGTTTTATACTGTCCTGCAAAGGTTATATTTTGTTATGGGGTGAAATTCAATTGCCAAAATAGCAATACCCTGAATCTTGTGTTCCAGCTGTTGCAGGTCTAGTTTAAATCTGTCCGTAACAGGGTATATTTTGTTCTGGGGTGAAATTCAAATGTCAAAATAGCAATACCATGAATCTGGTGTTCCAGCTGTTGCAGGCCTAGTTTAAATCTGTCCGAAACAGGGTATATTTTGTTCTGGGGTGAAATTCAATTGCCAAAATAGCAATAACATAAATCAGTGGTTTCAGCTGTGGCTAGACAAGTTTCATAGTGTCCTGCAACGGGTATATTTTGTTCTGGGGTGAAATTTAATTGGCAAAATAGCAATGCCATAAAACAGTGGTTTCAGCTGTGGCTGGCCAAGTTTCATAGTGTCCATAAAAATATATATTTTGTTCTGGGGAGAAATTCAATTGCCAAAATAGCAATACCATAAATCAGTGGTTTCAGCTGTGGCTGGTCAAGTTTCATAGTGTCCTGCAAAGGGTATATTTTGTTCTGGGGTGAAATTCAATTACCAAAATTGCAATACCATAAATCAGTGGTTTCAGCTGTGGCTGGCCAAGTTTTATAGTGTCATGCAAAGGTTATATTTTGTTCTGGGGTGAAATTCAATTGCCAAAATAGCAATACCATAAATCAGTGGTTTCAGCTGTGGCTGGCCAAGTTTCATAGTGTCCGCAAAATATATATTTTGTTCTGGGGTGAAATTCAATTGCCAAAATAGCAATACCATAAATCAGTGGTTTCAGCTGTGGCTGGCCAAGTTTCATACTGTCCTGCAATGGGTATATTTTGTTCTGGGGTGAAATTCAATAGCCAAAATAGCAATACCATAAATCAGTGGTTTCAGCTGTGGCTGGCCAAGTTTCATACTGTCCTGCAAAGGGTATATTTTGTTCTGGGGTGAAATTCAATAGCCAAAATAGCAATACCCTAAATCTGGTGTTCCAGCTGTTGCAGGTCTAGTTTTAAATCTGTCCGTAACAGGGTATATTTTGTTCTGGGGTGAAATTCAAATGCCAAAATAGCAATACCCTGAAGATGGTGTTCCAGCTGTTGCAGGCCTAGTTTAAATCTGTCTGAAACAGGGTATATTTTCTTCTGGGGTGAAATTCAATTGCCAAAATAGCAATACCATAAATCAGTGGTTTCAGCTATGTCTAGCCAAGTTTCATAGTGTCCTGCAAAGGGTATATTTTGTTCTGGGGTGAAATTCAATTGCCAAAATAGCAATACCATAGATCAGTGGTTTCAGCTGTGGTGGGCAAAGATTTCATACTGTCCTGCAAAGGGTATATTTTGTTCTGGGGTGAAATTCAATTGCCAAAATAACAATACCATAAATCAGTGGTTTCAGCTGTGGCTGGCCAAGTTTCATAGTATCCTGCAAACGGTATATTTTGTTCTAGGGTTAAATTCAATTGCCAAAATAGCAATACCATGAATCTAGTGGTTCCAGCTGTTGCAGGCCTAGTTTAAATCTGTCCATAACAGGGTATATTTTGTTCTGGGGTGAAATTCAATTGCCAAAATAGCAATACCATAAATCAGTGATTTCAGTTGTGGCTAGCCAAGTTTCATAGTGTCCGCAAAAACATATATTTTGTTCTGTGGTGAAATTCAATTGCCAAAATAGCAATACCATAAATCAGTGGTTTCAGCTGTGGCTGGCAAAGTTTCATACTGTCCTGCAAAGGGTATATTTTGTTCTGTGGTGAAATTCAATAGCCAAAATAGCAATACCATAAATCAGTGGTTTCAGCTGTGGCTGGCCAAGTTTTATACTGTCCTGCAAAGGTTATATTTTGTTATGGGGTGAAATTCAATTGCCAAAATAGCAATACCCTGAATCTTGTGTTCCAGCTGTTGCAGGTCTAGTTTAAATCTGTCCGTAACAGGGTATATTTTGTTCTGGGGTGAAATTCAAATGCCAAAATAGCAATACCATGAATCTGGTGTTCCAGCTGTTGCAGGCCTAGTTTAAATCTGTCCGAAACAGGGTATATTTTGTTCTGGGGTGAAATTCAATTGCCAAAATAGCAATAACATAAATCAGTGGTTTCAGCTGTGGCTAGACAAGTTTCATAGTGTCCTGCAACGGGTATATTTTGTTCTGGGGTGAAATTTAATTGGCAAAATAGCAATGCCATAAAACAGTGGTTTCAGCTGTGGCTGGCCAAGTTTCATAGTGTCCTGCAAAATATATATTTTGTTCTGGGGAGAAATTCAATTGCCAAAATAGCAATACCATAAATCAGTGGTTTCAGCTGTGGCTGGTCAAGTTTCATAGTGTCCTGCAAAGGGTATATTTTGTTCTGGGGTAAAATTCAATTACCAAAATTGCAATACCATAAATCAGTGGTTTCAGCTGTGGCTGGCCAAGTTTTTATAGTGTCCTGCAAAGGTTATATTTTGTTCTGGGGTGAAATTCAATTGCCAAAATAGCAATACCATAAATCAGTGGTTTCAGCTGTGGCTGCCCAAGTTTCATAGTGTCCGCAAAAATATATATTTTGTTCTGGGGTGAAATTCAATTGAAAAAATAGCAATACCATAAATCAATGGTTTTAGCTGTGGCTGGCAAAGTTTCATACTGTCCTGCAATGGGTATATTTTGTTCTGGGGTGAAATTCAATAGCCAAAATAGCATTACCATAAATCAGTGGTTTCAGCTGTGGCTGGCCAAGTTTCATACTGTCCTGCAAAGGGTATATTTTGTTCTGGGGTGAAATTCAATAGCCAAAATAGCAATACCCTGAATCTGGTGTTCCAGCTGTTGCAGGTCTAGTTTAAATCTGTCCGTAACAGGGTATATTTTGTTCTGGGGTGAAATTCAAATGCCAAAATAGCAATACCCTGAAGATGGTGTTCCAGCTGTTGCAGGCCTACTTTAAATCTGTCTGAAACAGGGTATATTTTCTTCTGGGGTGAAATTCAATTGCCAAAATAGCAATACCATAAATCAGTGGTTTCAGCTATGTCTAGCCAAGTTTCATAGTGTCCTGCAAAGGGTATATTTTGTTCTGGGGTGAAATTCAATTGCCAAAATAGCAATACCATAGATCAGTGGTTTCATCTGTGGTGGGGAAAGATTCATACTGTCCTGCAAAGGGTATATTTTGTTCTGGGGTGAAATTCAATTGCCAAAATAACAATACCATAAATCAGTGGTTTCAGCTGTGGCTGGCCAAGTTTCATAGTATCCTGCAAACGGTATATTTTGTTCTAGGGTTAAATTCAATTGCCAAAATAGCAATACCCTGAATCTTGTGTTCCAGCTGTTGCAGGCCTAGTTTAAATCTGTCCATAACAGGGTATATTTTGTTCTGGGGTGAAATTCAATTGCCAAAATAGCAATACCATAAATCAGTGATTTCAGTTGTGGCTAGCCAAGTTTCATAGTGTCCGTAAAAACATATATTTTGTTCTGGGGTGAAATTCAATTGCCAAAATAGCAATACCATGAATTAGTGGTTTCAGCTGTGTCTGGCCAGGTTTCATAGTGTCCTGCAAATTATATATTTTGTTCTGGGGTGAAATTCAATTGCCAAAATAGCAATACCATAAATCAGTGGTTTCAGCTGTGGCTGGCCAAGTTTCATAGTGTCCTGCAAAGGGTATATTTTGTTCTGGGGTGAAATTCAATTGCCAAAATTGCAATACCATAAATCAGTGGTTTCAGCTGTGGCTGGCCAAGTTTCATAATGTCCGCAAAAACATATATTTTGTTCTGGGGTGAAATTCAATTGCCAAAATAGCAATACCATAGATCAGTGGTTTCATCTGTGGTGGGGCAAGATTCATACTGTCCTGCAAAGGGTATATTTTGTTCTGGGGTGAAATTCAATTGCCAAAATAACAATACCATAAATCAGTGGTTTCAGCTGTGGCTGGCCAAGTTTCATAGTATCCTGCAAAGGGTATATTTTGTTCTAGGGTTAAATTCAATTGCCAAAATAGCAATACCCTGAATCTTGTGTTCCAGCTGTTGCAGGCCTAGTTTAAATCTGTCCATAACAGGGTATATTTTGTTCTGGGGTGAAATTCAATTGCCAAAATAGCAATACCATAAATCAGTGATTTCAGTTGTGGCTAGCCAAGTTTCATAGTGTCCGCAAAAACATATATTTTGTTCTGGGGTGAAATTCAATTGCCAAAATAGCAATACCATGAATCAGTGGTTTCAGCTGTGTCTGGCCAGGTTTCATAGTGTCCTGCAAATTATATATTTTGTTCTGGGGTGAAATTCAATTGCCAAAATAGCAATACCATAAATCAGTGGTTTCAGCTGTGGCTGGCCAAGTTTCATAGTGTCCTGCAAAGGGTATATTTTGTTCTGGGGTGAAATTCAATTGCCAAAATTGCAATACCATAAATCAGTGGTTTCAGCTGTGGCTGGCCAAGTTTCATAATGTCCGCAAAAACATATATTTTGTTCTGGGGTGAAATTCAATTGCCAAAATAGCAATACCATAAATCAGTGGTTTCAGCTGTGGCTGGCCAAGTTTCATACTGTCCTGCAAAGGGTATATTTTGTTCTGGAGTGAAATTCAATAGCCAAAATAGCAATACCATAAATCAGTGTTTTCAGCTGTGGCTGGCCAAGTTTTATACTGTCCTGAAAAGGGTATATTTTGTTCTAAGGTTAAATTCAATTGCCAAAATAGCAATACCCTGAATCTTGTGTTCCAGCTGTTGCAGGCCTAGTATAAATCTGTCCGTAACAGGGTATATTTTGTTCTGGGGTGAAATTCAATAGCCAAAATAGCAATACCATAAATCAGTGGTTTCAGCTGTGGCTGGCCAAGTTTCATAGTGTCCTGCAAAGGGTATATTTTGTTCTGGGGTGAAATTCAATTGCCAAAATAGCAATACCATAAATCAGTGGTTTCAGCTGTGGCTGGCCAAGTTTCATACTGTCCTGCAAAGGGTATACTTTGTTCTGGGGTGAAATTCAATTGCCAAAATAGCACTACCCTGAATCTGGTGTCCAAGCTGTTGCAGGCCAAGTGTTAATCTGTCCGTAAAAGGGTATATTTTGTTCTGGGGTGAAATTCAATTGCCAAAATAGCAATACCATATATCAGTGGTTTCAGCTGTGGCTGGCCAAGTTTCATAGTGTCCGCAAAAACATATATTTTGTTCTGAGGTGAAATTCAATTGCCAAAATAGCAATACCATAAATCAGTGGTTTCAGCTGTGGCTGGCCAAGTTTCATAGTGTCCGCAAAAACATATATTTTGTTCTGTGGTGAAATTCAATTGCCAAAATAGCAATACCATAAATCAGTGGTTTCAGCTGTGGCTGGCAAAGTTTCATACTGTCCTGCAAAGGGTATATTTTGTTCTGTGGTGAAATTCAATAGCCAAAATAGCAATACCATAAATCAGTGGTTTCAGCTGTGGCTGGCCAAGTTTTATACTGTCCTGCAAAGGTTATATTTTGTTATGGGGTGAAATTCAATTGCCAAAATAGCAATACCCTGAATCTTGTGTTCCAGCTGTTGCAGGTCTAGTTTAAATCTGTCCGTAACAGGGTATATTTTGTTCTGGGGTGAAATTCAAATGCCAAAATAGCAATACCATGAATCTGGTGTTCCAGCTGTTGCAGGCCTAGTTTAAATCTGTCCGAAACAGGGTATATTTTGTTCTGGGGTGAAATTCAATTGCCAAAATAGCAATAACATAAATCAGTGGTTTCAGCTGTGGCTAGACAAGTTTCATAGTGTCCTGCAACGGGTATATTTTGTTCTGGGGTGAAATTTAATTGGCAAAATAGCAATGCCATAAAACAGTGGTTTCAGCTGTGGCTGGCCAAGTTTCATAGTGTCCGCAAAAATATATATTTTGTTCTGGGGAGAAATTCAATTGCCAAAATAGCAATACCATAAATCAGTGGTTTCAGCTGTGGCTGGTCAAGTTTCATAGTGTCCTGCAAAGGGTATATTTTGTTCTGGGGTAAAATTCAATTACCAAAATTGCAATACCATAAATCAGTGGTTTCAGCTGTGGCTGGCCAAGTTTTTATAGTGTCCTGCAAAGGTTATATTTTGTTCTGGGGTGAAATTCAATTGCCAAAATAGCAATACCATAAATCAGTGGTTTCAGCTGTGGCTGCCCAAGTTTCATAGTGTCCGCAAAAATATATATTTTGTTCTGGGGTGAAATTCAATTGAAAAAATAGCAATACCATAAATCAATGGTTTTAGCTGTGGCTGGCAAAGTTTCATACTGTCCTGCAATGGGTATATTTTGTTCTGGGGTGAAATTCAATAGCCAAAATAGCATTACCATAAATCAGTGGTTTCAGCTGTGGCTGGCAAAGTTTCATACTGTCCTGAAATAGGTATTGTGGGGAGTCGCTCTGGTAGACAGCGGTTCGGGTGCAGTTTAGAGGCAAAACAAGGAGTCCAGATTGTGCATCAAACAGTGTTTTATTCACACTTGCACGCCAGAAATGAAAACAGTCTCTTGGTGACAGTTCACACACAACAGAAATCATGTGGCAAAACCAAAAACAGGCCAACACAGGGTCCAGTCACCTTGGGTGGTTGAAGTGCGGGTTCACACCTAGCAGTCGGTTCAGCCGCAGGCGATTCCTCCTTCAGGTTGCAGGGAAACACCACCTTGCTGAGCTCCGTCCTCCAGCACAGAGAACTCCTCAGCCCTGTTAGCAGGCTCCAGGATAATCACCTGATGGCTGTGTTTTATACCCAGCCCAAAACTCGGACTGGACCGTGGGGAGCAGCCACCCACCCTACTCTTTAGCTGCTCCCAGTAAGAGCCGGCCTGGATCGGCTTTGCAGCCATGCTATTTAAAAGAGTCAAACAGCCCTAGCTGCTGCAGACAAAACCCCGGCTCTCACCTCACCGAGGCCAGCAACCTCGGTGACACGTACCTGCCATCGCATATGACACCTTGCACCTTACCACATACCCCCCCCTTTGTTCAACCCTGAGGGGGTGAACACACGTGAGGCAGTGGACGCGGGACAGGGCATCTGCGTTGCCCTGCAAGCGACCTGCCCTATGTTCCACGGAGAACTTGAAATTTTTCAGGGATAGGAACCACCTGGTGACCCGAGCATTCCTCTCCTTGGCCTGACTCATCCATTTGAGGGGGGAATGGTCGGTCACCAGACGGAACCTCCTCCCTAACAGGTAGTAGCGGAGAGATTCGAGTGCCCACTTGATAGCCAGGCACTCCCTCTCCACTATACTATATCTGGACTCGGCGGGACTGAGCTTACGGCTCAGGAAGACAACGGGATGTTCTTCCCCGTTGACCTCCTGAGACAGTACCGCACCGAGGCCTACCTCCGAGGCGTCGGTCTGTACGACAAACTCCTTGTTGAAGTCGGGTGTCACCAAAACCGGGGACCCACACAGGGCCGACTTCAACGCGGAGAAAGCCTCCTCCGCCTTCTCACTCCAGCTAACCCTCCCAGACTTTCGCCCCTTCAACTGGTCTGTCAATGGCGCTGCTATTGTGGCAAAGTGGGGCACAAACCTCATGTAGTAACCTACAATCCCCAGGAACGACTTTACCTGCCTGGTGGTGACCGGTCGGGGCCAGTTACGAATGGCCTCTACCTTAGTTACCTGAGGTTTGATAACTCCCCGCCCAATTACATATCCCAGATATTTTGTCTCCTCTAACCCTATGGAGCACTTCTTTGGGTTAGCGGTCAGTCCGACTTTCCTCAGGGCATCCACTACCGCCTGCACCTTGGGTAAATGGCTTTCCCAGTCGGTGCTGTGGATGACTACATCATCTAAGTAGGCTGAGGCGTACCGACGATGTGGTTGCAGCACTATGTCCATTAGCCTTTGGAAAGTGGCGGGGCGCCATGCAGGCCAAAGGGTAACACCTTGTAGTGATACAGGCCCTGCGGGTAACAAATGCGGTTTTTCCTTAGCCGACTCCGTTAAGGGTACCTGCCAGTACCCTTTAGTGAGGTCCAGCACAGAAAAATAACGGGCTTGTCCTAAACTTTCAACAAGCTCGTCTACTCGGGGCATGGGATACGCGTCAAACTTGGATACTTCATTTAACTTGCGAAAGTCGTTGCAGAACCGCAACGTCCCATCCGGCTTCGGTATTAGGACTATGGGACTGGCCCACTCACTTTTCGACTCCTCAATGACATCGAGCTTCAACATTAACTGCACTTCCTCCGCGATGGCCCGCCGCCGAGCCTCGGGTACCCGGTATGGTTTTAACCGGACCTTGGCCTGAGGCTCAGTGACGATGTCATGTCGGATGAGAGACGTGCGGCCAGGGAGGTCCGAGAACACATCCGTGTTCCGACTGAGGAACTCCTGACTTCCTGAACTTGTTTGGAAGACAGGCTGTCTGCAATTTTACCGTGGTTACGGCTTCACAGGCCTCGAACTGTGGGGCTGGACCCTTTTCACCTAGAAGCCCTGGCCGGGGCTGTGGTCGTCGGCCGCGTCCCTATCTTTCCACGGCTTAAGTAAATTCACGTGGTACACCTGCTCCAGCTTGCGCCGCCTGGCTGGTGTACTTTGTAATTTACTTCCCCTACTTCTCGATCACCTCATAGGGGCCCTGCCACCTAGCTAGGAATTTGCTGTCAAGGGTGGGTACCAGAACCAAAACCCGATCTCCCGGATTGAAGCCCCGTACCCGAGCCTGACGATTGTACACCGTACTCTGGGCTTGTTGCGCTGCCTCCATATGCTCCCGGACCAAGGGCAACACCCTTTCCATCCGTTCCTGCATCTGGGCGACATACTCAATGACACTTTTGTGGGGGACAGGCTGTTGTTCCCATGCTTCCTTGGCGATATCCAACAGGCCCCGAGGGTGTCTGCCATAAAGCAGTTCGAGGGCGAGAACCCAGTAGAGGCCTGGGGCACCTCTCGCACTGCGAACATGAGATAGGGCAGAAGCAGATCCCAGTCCTTCCCATCTCTAGACACCACCCTCTTTAACATATTTTTAGAGTTTGGTTAAACCTCTCCACAAGACCGTCTGTTTGCGGATGGTAAACGGACGTCCGTAACTGCTTTATACGCAACAATTTACACAGTTCCCTCATTACTTTGGACATAAAGGGGTCCCTTGGTCTGTCAGAACCTCTTTAGGCAGGCCCACACGGGAAAACATCTCCATTAACTCTTTGGCAATGAGCCTAGCTGAGGTATGTCGCAGAGGCACCGCCTCCGGATACCGAGTGGCATAGTCGAGAACTACCAGAATGTGTTGGTGGCCCCTGGCAGACTTTGGTACAGGCCCAATTAAATCCATAACGACTCGCTCAAACGGTACTTCAATAATTGGCAGAGGTACCAGAGGACTACGGAAATGTGGCTGGGGGCTAGTTATCTGACAGGTTGGACAGGACTTACAATAATCTTCTACCTCCTTGAACACACCGGGCCAATAAAACCGCTGCAGTATGCGGTCCTGGGTTTTCTGCCACCCCAGGTGTCCCCCAAGAACATGTTGGTGGGCAAGCTCCATGACAAGCTTGCGATGCGCTGTGGGCACCACCAACTGTTCAACAGGTTCACCTCGGATTTGGTTCACCCGATACAACATATCCTGCAGAACAATAAATCGTGGGAACATTAATTCAGCCCCTGGTTTCTGGGGTTTACCATCAATTTCCAGCACATTTTCCCAGGCCCTGGTTAGGGTTTGGTCCCGGTGTTGGGCGGTCCCAAAATTATCTCCGGAGACGTGGAGGTCTGCCAACTCAGGACCTGGTGGCAAGTCCTCCATGTCTCCCACCATTACACTCAGTGGGGGTGTCTCCCCCTCTATCACAGAAGTGGTGGTCACCCCTACCGCAGGCCCTTCGGACTCGGGCTCCCAGGGCTCTGGCCTCCCACAGGAACCAGGCCACTCTGCTAGGGTTACCCCTGTCTCAGGGCTATTAGTCACTTTCACCTCAGGCCATAGTGACAGAAAACCAGGGAAGTCTCTCCCAATTATTAGTTCATACGGTAGTTTGGCGGAGATCGCCACTTCACAAGTCCAGGTGCCGGCCGCCGTGGACAGATACATTACAGCAGTGGGATAGTCCTTTAAGTCTCCGTGAATGCACACCACCCCAACTTTCCGGCCCGTATACTGGGTGGGCTGTACCAGGGCAGCACTTACCAGGGTTACCAGGCTCCCTGAGTCCAACAGCGCCACTGCCAGGTTATCCCCGACTTGCACCTGGCACAGATGACGACTGTCTATTGTCTCTGGGATGCCGGTCGCACACAGTCTCCGGGCATACATGGAAGCCCGGTACCCATAATTAGTCTCCATGGGTTCCCCCCACTGTGGACAGTTGGCCCTTATGTGTCCAGGCTCCCGACACTGCCAGCAGACCACTGGGGACGGATCTGCAAGAGGTACATCCCGGGCGGGTTTGGCCGGCCGCCGGGACTGGGGTGGAGATTTCCGGGGTTTGACTGGCCCCCTCCCAAAAGAACCCCCTGCAGGTTTCTGGTGGCCTCATATCGTTCCACCAGGTCGACCATCTCAAGGGCATTGGTGGGGGATACCTGGCCGATCCAGTGTTGAAGGGGGTAAGGCAAGGCCCTCCAAAACATGTCAGCCAGCAGCCGGTCCAGCATAGCAGTCGGACTCAGAACCTCAGGCTGCAGCCATTTTTGCAACCTGTGCAGCAACTCATAGTACTGCGGCCTGGCGGGTTCAGCCACGTTAAAGTCCCACTGGTGGACACGCTGAGCCCGGACCAACACGTTTACCCCCAGTCTGGCCAGGATCTCCCCCTTCACCGTGGAATAGTCAGCAGCCTGGTCGTCTGCCAAATCAAAAAAAACTTGCTGGGGTCCAGACGCCAGGAACGGAGCGACGACCTCTGCCCACTGTTCTCGGGGTAATTTCTCCCTCACGGCCACCTTCTCGAACACCGCCAGATAGGTCTCCACATCATCCGAGGGGGTCATCTTAGGGATCGCGGCACGGACAGCTTTCCGGGCATCGTGGATGCGGTGGGACGCTCCTGCCGCTTGCAACGCCATCACGTGCTGTAGCAGTAGCTGGTTGGTCTCCCGCTGCTGCACGATAGCCTCTATGAGGGCTTTCACAGCCGCCTCCATTTTGTCGGGGATCACAGGCTGCAACTTTGCCGGCTTAATATAGGACATTCACTTTTGCTCAGCAAAAACAAAGTTCGGCGTTCACGCCAGCCTCACTGCGCATGCCCGCATCCGACACCAAATGTGGGGAGTCGCTCTGGTAGACAGCGGTTCGGGTGCAGTTTAGAGGCAAAACAAGGAGTCCAGATTGTGCATCAAACAGTGTTTTATTCACACTTGCACGCCAGAAATGAAAACAGTCTCTTGGTGACAGTTCACACACAACAGAAATCATGTGGCAAAACCAAAAACAGGCCAACACAGGGTCCAGTCACCTTGGGTGGTTGAAGTGCGGGTTCACACCTAGCAGTCGGTTCAGCCGCAGGCGATTCCTCCTTCAGGTTGCAGGGAAACACCACCTTGCTGAGCTCCGTCCTCCAGCACAGAGAACTCCTCAGCCCTGTTAGCAGGCTCCAGGATAATCACCTCAGACACAGCTGATGGCTGTGTTTTATACCCAGCCCAAAACTCGGACTGGACCGTGGGGAGCAGCCACCCACCCTACTCTTTAGCTGCTCCCAGTAAGAGCCGGCCCGGATCGGCTTTGCAGCCATGCTATTTAAAAGAGTCAAACAGCCCTAGCTGCTGCAGACAAAACCCCGGCTCTCACCTCACCGAGGCCAGCAACCTCGGTGACACGTACCTGCCATCGCATATGACACCTTGCACCTTACCACAGTATATTTTGTTCTGGGGTGAAATTCAATTGCCAAAATAGCAATACCCTGAATCTGGTGTTCCAGCTGTTGCAGGTCTAGTTTAAATCTGTCCGTAACAGGGTATATTTTGTTCTGGGGTGAAATTCAAATGCCAAAATAGCAATACCATGAATCTGGTGTTCCAGCTGTTGCAGGCCTAGTTTAAATCTGTCCGTAACAGGGTATATTTTGTTCTGGGGTGAAATTCAATAGCCAAAATAGCAATACCATAAATCAGTGGTTTTAGCTGTGGCAGGCCAAGTTTCATAGTGTCCTGCAAAGGGCATATTTTGTTATGGGGTGAAATTCAATTGCAAAAATAGCAATAACATAAATCAGTGGTTTTAGCTGTGTCTGACCAAGTTTCATAGTGTCCAGTAAATTATATATTTTGTTCTGGGGTGAAATTCAATACCCACAATAGCAATACCATAAATCAGTGGTTTTAGCTGTGGCAGGCCAAGTTTCATAGTGTCCTGCAAAGGGCATATTTTGTTCTGGGGTGAAATTCAATTGCCAAAATAGCAATACCATAAATCAGTGGTTTCAGCTGTGGCTGGCCAAGTTTCATAGTGTCCGCAAAAACATATATTTTGTTCAGGGGTGAAATTAAATTGCCAAAATAGCAATTCCATAAATCAGTGGTTTCAGCTGTTGCTGGCCATGTTTCATAGTGTCCTGCAAATTATTTATTTTGTTCTGGAGTGAAATTCAATTGCCAAAATAGCGATACCATATATCAGTGGTTTCAGCTGTGGTTGGCCAAGTTTCATAGTGTCCTGCAAAGGGTATATTTTGTTCTGGGGTGAAATTCAATTGCCAAAATAGCAATACCATAAATCAGTGGTTTCAGCTGTGGCTGGCCAAGTTTCATATTGTCCTGCAAAGGGTATATTTTGTTCTGGGGTGAAATTCAAATGCCAAAATAGCAATACCCTGAATCTGGTGTTCCAGCTGTTGCAGTCCTACTTTAAATCTGTCTGAAACAGGGTATATTTTCTTCTGGGGTGAAATTCAATTGCCAGAATAGCAATACCATAAATCAGTGGTTTCAGCTGTGGCTAGCCAAGTTTCATAGTGTCCTGCAAAGGGTATATTTTGTTCTGGGGTGAAATTCAATTGCCAAAATAGCAATACCATAGATCAGTGGTTTCAGCTGTGGTGGGGAAAGTTTCATACTGTCCTGCAAAGGGTATATTTTGTTCTGGGGTGAAATTCAATTGCCAAAATAACAATCCCATAAATCAGTGGTTTCAGCTGTGGCTGGCCAAGTTTCATAGTATCCTGCAAAGGGTATATTTTGTTCTAGGGTTAAATTCAATTGCCAAAATAGCAATACCCTGAATCTTGTGTTCCAGCTGTTGCAGACCTAGTTTAAATCTGTCCGTAACAGGGTATATTTTGTTCTGGGGTGAAATTCAATTGCCAAAATAGCAATACCATAAATCAGTGATTTCAGTTGTGGCTAGCCAAGTTTCATAGTGTCCGCAAAAACATATATTTTGTTCTGGGGTGAAATTCAATTGCCAAAATAGCAATACCATGAATCACTGGTTTCAGCTGTGTCTGGCCAGGTTTCATAGTGTCCTGCAAATTATATATTTTGTTCTGGGGTGAAATTCAATTGCTAAAATAGCAATACCATAAATCAGTGGTTTCAGCTGTGGCTGGCCTAGTTTCATAGTGTCCTGCAAAGGGTATATTTTGTTCTGGGGTGAAATTCAATTGCCAAAATTGCAATACCATAAATCAGTGGTTTCAGCTGTGGCTGGCCAAGTTTCATAGTGTCCGCAAAAACATATATTTTGTTCTGGGCTGAAATTCAATTGCCAAAATAGCAATACCATAAATCAGTGGTTTCAGCTGTGGCTGGCCAAGTTTCATACTGTCCTACAAAGGGTATATTTTGTTCTGGGGTGAAATTCAATAGCCAAAATAGCAATACCATAAATCAGTGGTTTCAGCTGTGGCTGGCCAAGTTTTATACTGTCCTGAAAAGGGTATATTTTGTTCTAAGGTTAAATTCAATTGCCAAAATAGCAATACCCTGAATCTTGTGTTCCAGCTGTTGCAGGCCAAGTTTAATTCTGTCCGTAACAGGGTATATTTTGTTCTGGGGTGAAATTCAATAGCCAAAATAGCAATACCATAAATCAGTGGTTTCAGCTGTGGCTGGCCAAGTTTCATAGTGTCCTGCAAAGGGTATATTTTGTTCTGGGGTGAAATTCAATTGCCAAAATAGCACTACCATAAATCAGTGATTTAAGCTGTGGCTGGCCAAGTTTCATACTGTCCTGCAAAGGGTATACTTTGTTCTGGGGTGAAATTCAATTGCCAAAATAGCACTACCCTGAATCTGGTGTCCAAGGTGTTGCAGGCCAAGTGTTAATCTGTCCTTAAAAGGGTATATTTTGTTCTGGGGTGAAATTCAATAGCCAAAATAGCAATACCATAAATCAGTGGTTTCAGCTGTGGCTGGCCAAGTTTCATACTGTCCTGCAAAGGGTACATTTTGTTCTGGGGTGAAATACAATTGCCAAAATAGCAATACCATATATCAGTGGTTTCAGCTGTGGCTGGCCAAGTTTCATAGTGTCCGCAAAAACATATATTTTGTTCTGGGGTGAAATTCAATTGCCAAAATAGCAATACCATAAATCAGTGGTTTCAGCTGTGGCTGGCCAAGTTTCATAGTGTCCGCAAAAACATATATTTTGTTCTGTGGTGAAATTCAATTGCCAAAATAGCAATACCATAAATCAGTGGTTTCAGCTGTGGCTGGCCAAGTTTCATACTGTCCTGCAAAGGGTATATTTTGTTCTGTGGTGAAATTCAATAGCCAAAATAGCAATACCATAAATCAGTGGTTTCAGCTGTGGCTGGCCAAGTTTTTGTACTATCCTGCAAAGGGTATATTTTGTTCTGGGGTGAAATTCAATTGCCAAAATAGCAATACCATAAATCAATGGTTTCAGCTGTGGCTGGCCAAGTTTCATAGTGTCCGCAAAAATATATATTTTGTTCTGGGGTGAAATTCAATTGCCAAAATAGCAATACTATAAATCAATGGTTTCAGCTGTGGCTGGCAAAGTTTCATACTGTCCTGCAATGGGTATATTTTGTTCTGGGGTGAAATTCAATAGCCAAAATAGCATTACCATAAATCAGTGGTTTCAGCTGTGGCTGGCAAAGTTTCATACTGTCCTTAAATGGGTATATTTTGTTCTGGGGTGAAATTCAATTGCCAAAATAGCAATACCCTGAATCTGGTGTTCCAGCTGTTGCAGGTCTAGTTTAAATCTGTCCGTAACAGGGTATATTTTGTTCTGGGGTGAAATTCAAATGCCAAAATAGCAATACCATGAATCTGGTGTTCCAGCTGTTGCAGGCCTAGTTTAAATCTGTCCGAAACAGGGTATATTTTGTTCTTGGGTGAAATTCAATTGCCAAAATAGCAATACCATAAATCAGTGGTTTCAGCTGTGGCTAGACAAGTTTCATAGTGTCCTGCAACGGGAATATTTTGTTCTGGGGTGAAATTTAATTGCCAAAATAGCAATACCATAAAACAGTGGTTTCAGCTGTTGTGGGGAAAGTTTCATAGTGTCCGCAAAAATATATATTTTGTTCTGGGGAGAAATTCAATTGCCAAAATAGCAATACCATAAATCAGTGGTTTCAGCTGTGGCTGGCCAAGTTTCATACTGTCCTCCAAAGGGTATATTTTGTTCTGGGGTGAAATTCAATTGCCAAAATAGCAATATCATAAATCAGTGGTTTCAGCTGTGGCTGGCCAAGTTTTATAGTGTCCGCAAAAACATATATTTTGTTCTGGGGTGAAATTCAATAGCCAAAATAGCAATACCATAAATCAGTGGTTTCAGCTGGGGCAGGCCAAGTTTCATATTGTCCTGCAAAGGGTATATTTTGTTCTGGGGTTAAATTCAATTGCCAAAATAGCAATACCCTGAATGTGGTTTTCTAGCTGTTGCAGGCCTTGTTTAAATCTGTCCGTAACAGGGTATATTTTGTTCTGGGGTGAAAATCAATTGCCAAAATAGCAATACCATAAATATGTAGTTTCAGCTGTGGCTGGCCAAGTTTCATACTGTCCGCAAAAACATATATTTTGTTCTGGGGTGAAATTCAATTGCCATAATAGCAATACCCTGAATCTGGTGTTCCAGCTGTTGCAGGCCTAGTTTAAATCTGTTCGTAACAGTAGCCAAGTTTTATAGTGTCCTGCAAAGGGTATATTTTGTTCTGGGGTGAAATTCAATTGCCAAAATAGCAATACCATAAATCAGTGGTTTCAGCTGTGGTGGGGAAAGTTTAAATCGGTCCATTTCAGGGTATATTTTGTTCTGGGGTGAAATTCAAATGCCAAAATAACAATACCATAAATCAGTGGTTTCAGCTGTGGCTGGCCAAGTTTCATAATATCCTGCAAAGGGTATATTTTGTTCTGGGGTGAAATTCAATTGCCAAAATAGCAATATCATAAATCAGTGGTTTCAGCTGTGGCTGGCCATGTTTCATAGTGTCCGCAAAAACATATATTTTGTTCTGGGGTGAAATTCAATTGCCAAAATAGCAATACCATAAATCAGTGGTTTCAGCTTTGGCTGGCCAAGTTTCATAGTGTCCGCAAAAACATATATTTTGTTCTGGGGTTAAATTAAATTGCCAAAATAGCAATTCCATAAATCAGTGGTTTCAGCTGTTGCTGGCCAAGTTTCATACTGTCCTGCATAGGGTATATTTTGTTCTGGGGTGAAATTCAATATGCCAAAATAGCAATACCCTGAATCTGGTGTTCCAGCTGTTGCAGGCCTACTTTAAATCTGTAAGAAACAGGGTATATTTTGTTCTGGGGTGAAATTCAATTGCCAAAATAGCAATACCATAAATCAGTGGTTTCAGCTGGGGCAGGCCAAGTTTCATATTGTCCTGCAAAGGGTATATTTTGTTCTGGGGTTAAATTCAATTGCCAAAATAGCAATACCCTGAATGTGGTTTTCTAGCTGTTGCAGGCCTTTGTTAAATCTGTCCGTAACAGGGTATATTTTGTTCTGGGGTGAAAATCAATTGCCAAAATAGCAATACCATAAATATGTAGTTTCAGCTGTGGCTGGCCAAGTTTCATACTGTCCGCAAAAACACATATTTTGTTCTGGGGTGAAATTCAATTGCCATAATAGCAATACCCTGAATCTGGTGTTCCAGCTGTTGCAGGCCTAGTTTAAATCTGTTCGTAACAGTAGCCAAGTTTTATAGTGTCCTGCAAAGGGTATATTTTGTTCTGGGGTGAAATTCAATTGCCAAAATAGCAATACCATAAATCAGTGGTTTCAGCTGTGGTGGGGAAAGTTTCATAGTGTCCGCAAAAATATATATTTTGTTCTGGGGTGAAATTCAATTGCCAAAATAGCAATACCCTGAATCTGGTGTTCCAGCTGTTGCAGAGCTAGTTTAAATCGGTCCATTTCAGGGTATATTTTGTTCTGGGGTGAAATTCAATTGCCAAAATAACAATACCATAAATCAGTGGTTTCAGCTGTGGCTGGCCAAGTTTCATAGTATCCTGCAAAGGGTATATTTTGTTCTGGGGTGAAATTCAATTGCCAAAATAGCAATATCATAAATCAGTGGTTTCAGCTGTGGCTGGCCATGTTTCATAGTGTCCGCAAAAACATATATTTTGTTCTGGGGTGAAATTCAATTGCCAAAATAGCAATACCATAAATCAGTGGTTTCAGCTGTGGCTGGCCAAGTTTCATAGTGTCCACAAAAACATATATTTTGTTCTGGGGTTAAATTAAATTGCCAAAATAGCAATTCCATAAATCAGTGGTTTCAGCTGTGGCTGGCCAAGTTTCATACTGTCCTGCATAGGGTATATTTTGTTCTGGGGTGAAATTCAATAGCCAAAATAGCAATACCCTGAATCTGGTGTTCCAGCTGTTGCAGGCCTACTTTAAATCTGTAAGAAACAGGGTATATTTTGTTCTGGGGTGAAATTCAATTGCCAAAATAGCAATACCATAAATCAGTGGTTTCAGCTATGGCTAGCCAAGTTTCATAGTGTCCTGCAAAGGGTATATTTTGTTCTGGGGTGAAATTCAATTGCCAAAATAGCAATACCATAGATCAGTGGTTTCAGCTGTGGTGGGGAAAGTTTCATACTGTCCTGCAAAGGGTATATTTTGTTCTGGGGTGAAATTCAATTGCCAAAATAACAATACCATAAATCAGTGGTTTCAGCTGTGGCTGGCCAAGTTTCATAGTATCCTGCAAAGGGTATATTTTGTTCTGGGGTTAAATTCAATTGCCAAAATAGCAATATCATAAATCAGTGGTTTCAGCTGTGGCTGGCCAAGTTTCATAGTGTCCGCAAAAACATATATTTTGTTCTGGGGTGAAATTCAATTGCAAAAATAGCAATAACATAAATCAGTGGTTTTAGCTGTGTCTGACCAAGTTTCATAGTGTCCTGTAAAGGGTATTGTGGGGAGTCGCTCTGGTAGATAGCAGTGCGGGTGCAGTACCGAGGCAAAACAAGGAGTCCAGAATTGTGCAACAAACAGTGTTTATTCACCCTGACACAAAAATAAACAGAAACAGTCTCTTGGTGGTAATTCACACAGGCCAGACACAAGGAGGCAAAGCAAAACAGGCCAACACAGGTTCAGTCACCTGGGAGGTGTAGGTGCAGGTTCGCACCACGCTGTCGGCCCCGCCGCAGGAGAATCCAGCTTCAGGTAGCCAGGAACAAAACACCTCCTTGCTGAGCTCTTTCCTCCAGGACAGAGAACTCCTCAGCCCTGTTAGCAGCTCCAGGATAATCACCACCTCCAGCTGCTGAGCTGGCTGAGCTTTTAAACCCAGCCCAAAACCAGGACTGGGTCGGTGAGGCAGCCACCCACCCTACACTTTAGCTGCTCCCGGTAAGAGCCGGCCCGGATCGGCTTTGCAGCCATGCTATTTAAACTCTGTCAGTAGCACTAGCTGCTGCTGACATCAACAAAAACGGGCTCTTACCTCACCGAGGCTATGAACCTCGGTGACACATACCTGCCATCCACGACGGCACCCTGCACCTTACCACACACCCCCCTTTGTTCAACCCTGAGGGGTGGGCACATGTGAGGCAGTGGACGCGGGAAAGGGCATCTGCATTTCCCTGCAAGCGACCTGCCCTATGTTCCACGGAGAACTTGAAATTTTGAAGGGATAGGAACCACCTGGTGACCCGAGCATTCCTCTCCTTGGCCTGACTCATCCATTTGAGGGGGAATGGTCGGTCACCAGACAGAACCTCCTCCCTAACAGGTAGTAGCGGAGAGATTCGAGTGCCCACTTGATAGCCAGGCACTCCCTCTCCACTATACTATATCTGGACTCGGCGGGACTGAGCTTACGGCTCAGGAAGACAACGGGATGTTCTTCCCCATTGACCTCCTGCGACAGTACCGCACCGAGGCCTACCTCCGAGGCGTCGGTCTGTACGACAAACTCCTTGTTGAAGTCGGGTGTCACCAAAACCGGGACCCACACAGGGCCGACTTCAACGCGGAGAAAGCCTCCTCCGCCTTCTCACTCCAGCTAACCCTCCCAGACTTTCGCCCCTTCAACAGGTCTGTCAATGGCGCTGCTATTGTGGCAAAGTGGGGCACAAACCTCATGTAGTATCCTACAATCCCCAGGAACGACTTTACCTGCCTGATGGTGACCGGTCGGGGCCAGCTACGAATGGCCTCTACCTTAGTTACCTGAGGTTTGATGACTCCCGCCCAATTACATATCCCAGATATTTGGTCTCTTCCAACCCAATCGCACACTTTTTGGATTGGCGGTTAGTCCAGCTTTCCTCAGGGCATCCACTACCGCCTGCACCTTGGGTAAATGGCTTTCCCAGTCGGTGCTGTGGATGACTACATCATCTAAGTAGGCCGAGGCGTACCGACGATGTGGTCGCAGCACTATGTCCATTAACCTCTGGAAAGTGGCGGGGCGCCATGCAGGCCAAAGGGTAACACCTTGTAGTGATACAGGCCCTGCGGGGTAACAAACGCGGTTTTTCCTTAGCCGCCTCCGTTAAGGGTACCTGCCAGTACCCTTTAGTGAGGTCCAGCACAGAAAAATAACGGGCTTGTCCTAAATTTTCAACAAGCTCGTCTACTCGGGGCATGGGATACGCGCCAAACTTGGATACTTCATTTAACTTACGAAAGTCGTTGCAGAACCGCAACGTCCCATCCGGCTTGGGTATTAGGACTATGGGACTGGCCCACTCACTTTTCGACTCCTCAATGACATCGAGCTTCAACATTAACTGCACTTCCTCCGCGATGGCCGCCGCCGAGCCTCGGGTACCCGGTATGGTTTTAACCGGACCTTGGCCTGAGGCTCAGTGACGATGTCATGTCGGATGAGAGACGTGCGGCCAGGGAGGTCCGAGAACACATCCGTGTTCCGACTGAGGAACTCCCTGACTTCCTGAACTTGTTTGGAAGACAGGCTGTCTGCAATTTTTACCGTGGTTACGGCTTCACAGGCCTCGAACTGTGGGGCTGGACCCTTTTCACCTAGAAGCCCTGGCCGGGGGCTGTGGTCGTCGGCCGTGTCCCTATCTTTCCATGGCTTAAGTAAATTCACGTGGTACACCTGCTCCGGCTTGCGCCGCCCTGGCTGGTGTACCTTGTAATTCACTTCCCCTACCTTCTCGATCACCTCATAGGGCCCTGCCACCTAGCTAGGAATTTGCTGTCAAGGGTGGGTACCAGAACCAAAACCCGATCTCCCGGATTGAAGTCCCGTACCCGAGCCTGACGGTTGTACACCCTACTCTGGGCTTGTTGCGCTGCCTCCATATGCTCCCGGACCAAGGGCAACACCCTTTCCATCCGTTCCTGCATCTGGGCGACATACTCAATGACACTTTTGTGGGGGACAGGCTGTTGTTCCCATGCTTCCTTGGCGATATCCAACAGGCCCCGAGGGTGTCTGCCACAAAGCAGTTCGAAGGGCGAGAACCCAGTAGAGGCCTGGGGTACCTCTCGCACTGCGAACATGAGATAGGGCAGAAGCAGGTCCCAGTCCTTCCCATCTCTAGACACCACCCTTTTTAACATATTTTTTAGAGTTTGGTTAAACCTCTCAACAAGACCGTCTGTTTGCGGATGGTAAACGGACGTCCGTAACTGCTTTATACGCAACAATTTACACAGTTCCTTCATTACTTTGGACATAAAAGGGGTCCCTTGGTCTGTCAGAACCTCTTTTGGCAGGCCCACACGGGAAAACATCTCCATTAACTCTTTGGCAATGAGCTTAGCTGAGGTATGTCGCAGAGGCACCGCCTCCGGATACCGAGTGGCATAGTCGAGAACTACCAGAATGTGTTGGTGGCCCCTAGCAGACTTTGGTACAGGCCCAATTAAATCCATAGCAATTCGCTCAAACGGTACTTCAATAATTGGCAGAGGTACCAGAGGACTACGGAAATGTGGCTGGGGGCTAGTTACCTGACAGGTTGGACAGGACTTACAATAATTTTCTACTTCCTTGAACACACTGGGCCAATAAAACCGCTGCAGTATGCGGTCCTGGGTTTTCTGCCACCCCAGGTGTCCCCCAAGAACATGTTGGTGGGCAAGCTCCATGACAAGCTTGCGATACGCTGTGGGCACCACCAACTGTTCAACAGGTTCACCTCGGATTTGGTTCACCCGATACAACATATCCTGCAGAACAATAAATCGTGGGAACATTAATTCAGCCCCTGGTTTCTGGGGTTTACCATCAATTTCCAGCACATTCTCCCAGGCCCTGGTTAGGGTTTGGTCCCGGTGTTGTGCGGTCCCAAAATTTTCCCGGAGACATTGAGGTCTGCCAACTCAGGTCCCGGTGGCAAGTCCTCCGTGTCTCCCACCATTACACTCAGTGGGGTTGTCTCCCCACTACCGCTGCAGCAGTGGTCACCCCTACCGCTGGCCCTTCAGACTCGGGCTCCCAGGGTTCTGGCCTTCCAGGGGTATCAGGCCACTCTGCTAGGGTTACCCCTGTCTCAGGGCTATTAGTCACTTTCATCTCAGGCCACAGTGACGGAAAACCAGGGAAGTCTCTCCCAATTATTAGTTCATAGGGCAGCTTTGTGGAGATCGCCACTTCACAAGTCCAGGTGCCGACCGCCGTGGACAGAGACATTACAGCAGTGGGATAGTCCTTTAAGTCTCCGTGTATGCACACCACACCCACTGTCCGGCCCATATACTGGGTGGGCTGTACCAGGGCAGCACTTACCAGGGTTACCAGGCTCCCTGAGTCCAACAGCGCCACTGCCAGGTTATCCCCGACTTGCACCTGGCACAGATGACGACTGTCTATTGTCCCGGGATGCCGGTCGCACACAGTCTCCGGGCATACATGGAAGCCCGGTACCCATAATTAGTCTCCATGGGTTCCCCCACTGTGGACAGTTGGCCCTTATGTGTCCAGGCTCCCGACACTGCCAGCAGACCACTGGGGACGGATCTGCAAGAGGTACATCCCGGGCGGGTTTGGCCGGCCGCGGGACTGGGGTGGAGACTTCCGGGTTTGACTGGCCCCCTCCCAAAAGAACCCCTTGCAGGTTTCTGGTGGCCTCATATCGCTCCACCAGGTCGACCATCTCAAGGGCATTGGTGGGGGATACCTGGCCGATCCAGTGTTGAAGGGGGTAAGGCAAGGCCCTCCAAAACATGTCAGCCAGCAGCCGGTCCAGCATAGCAGTCGGACTTAGAACCTCAGGCTGCAGCCATTTTTGCAACCTGTGCAGCAACTCATAGTACTGCGGCCTGGCGGGTTCAGCCACTTTAAAGTCCCACTGGTGGACCCGCTGAGCCCGGACCAACACGTTTACCCCCAGTCTGGCCAGGATCTCCCCTTCACCGTGGGATAGTCAGCAGCCTGGTCGTCTGCCAAATCAAAAAAACTTGCTGGGGTCCGGATGCCAGGAACGGAGCAACCACCTCGGCCCACTGGTCACGGGGTAACTTTTCCCTCACGGCGACCTTCTCAAAGACCGCTAGGTATGTCTCCACGTCGTCTGCGGGGGTCATCTTTGGGATAGCCGCACGGACCGCTTTCCGAGCATCATGGACGTGGTGGGACGCTCCTGCCGCCTGTAATGCCATCACATGTTGTAGCAGTAACTGGTTGGTCTCCCGCTGCTGCACGTTAGCTTCTACGAGAGCCTTCACAGCAGCCTCCATGTTGCCAGAGATCACAGGCTGCAACTTTGCCGGCCTAATATAGGACATTCACTTTTGCTCCGCACAAAAACAAAGTTCGGCGTTCACGCCAGCCTCACTGCGCATGCCCGCATCCGACACCAAATGTGGGGAGTCGCTCTGGTAGATAGCGGTGCGGGTGCAGTACCGAGGCAAAACAAGGAGTCCAGAATTGTGCAACAAACAGAGTTTTATTCACACTGACACAAAAATAAACAGAAACAGTCTCTTGGTGGTAATTCACACAGGCCAGACACAAGGAGGCAAAGCAAAACAGGCCAACACAGGTTCAGTCACCTGGGAGGTGTAGGTGCAGGTTCGCACCACGCTGTCGGCCCCACTGCAGGAGAATCCAGCTTCAGGTAGCCAGGAACAAAACACCTCCTTGCTGAGCTCTTTCCTCCAGGACAGAGAACTCCTCAGCCCTGTTAGCAGCTCCAGGATAATCACCACCTCCAGCTGCTGAGCTGGCTGAGCTTTTAAACCCAGCCCAAAACCAGGACTGGGTCGTGGGGAGCAGCCACCCACCCTACACTTTACCTGCTCCCGGTAAGAGCCGGCCCGGATCGGCTTTGCAGCCATGCTATTTAAACTCTGTCAGTAGCACTAGCTGCTGCTGACATCAACAAAAACGGGCCACATACGTGACACATACCTGCCATCCACGACGGCACCCTGCACCTTACCACAGTATATTTTGTTCTGGGGTGAAATTCAATTGCCAAAATAACAATACCATAAATCAGTGGTTTCAGCTGTGGCTGGCCAAGTTTCATAGTATCCTGCAAAGGGTATATTTTGTTCTGGGGTGAAATTCAATTGCCAAAATAGCAATATCATAAATCAGTGGTTTCAGCTGTGGCTGGCCAAGTTTCATAGTGTCCTGTAAATTATATATTTTGTTCTGGGGTGAATTTCAATACCCAAAATAGCAATACCATAAATCAGTGGTTTTAGCTGTGGCAGGCCAAGTTTCATAGTGTCCTGCAAAGGGCATATTTTGTTCTGGGGTTAAATTCAATTGCCAAAATAGCAATTCCCTGAATCTGGTTTTCCAGCTGATGCAGGCCAAGTTTAAATCTGTCCGTAAAAGGGTATATTTTGTTCTGGGGTGAAATTTAATTGCCAAAATTGCAATACCATAAATCAGTGGTTTTAGCTGTGGCTAGCCAAGTTTCATAGTGTCCTGTAAAGGGTATATTTTGTTCTGGGGTGAAATTCAATTGCCAAAATAACAATACCATAAATCAGTGGTTTCAGCTGTGGCTGGCCAAGTTTCATAGTATCCTGCAAAGGGTATATTTTGTTCTGGGGTGAAATTCAATTGCCAAAATAGCAATATCATAAATCAGTGGTTTCAGCTGTGGCTGGCCAAGTTTCATAGTGTCCTGTAAATTATATATTTTGTTCTGGGGTGAATTTCAATACCCAAAATAGCAATACCATAAATCAGTGGTTTTAGCTGTGGCAGGCCAAGTTTCATAGTGTCCTGCAAAGGGCATATTTTGTTCTGGGGTTAAATTCAATTGCCAAAATAGCAATACCCTGAATCTGGTTTTCCAGCTGATGCAGGCCAAGTTTAAATCTGTCCGTAAAAGGGTATATTTTGTTCTGGGGTGAAATTTAATTGCCAAAATTGCAATACCATAAATCAGTGGTTTCAGCTGTGGCTGGCCAAGTTGCATAGTGTCCGCAAAAACATATATTTTGTTCTGGGGTGAAATTCAATTGCCAAAATAGCAATACCCTGAATCTGGTGTTCTAGCTGTTGCAGGTCAAGTGTAAATCTGTCCATAAAAGGATACCTTTCATCCAGGGCCTACATACTAGCTGTAAAAGAGATATTCCCCTAAATCAGTGGTTACTGCTGTGCCTGGATTAGTGTAATACGTTACATAAATAAATAGGCAGATATGGTTAGGTGCCTGTAAAAAAAGGCCTGAATTTAAAATCAATACATTGGTACAAATATTATTTTTCTTATTGTGGTGCTTGGTGAATGGTAACAATGAGGAAAACATCTAGTAAGGAACGCGGACGCGGTCGTGGTGGTATTAGTGTACCCTCTGGTGCTGGGAGAGGACGTGGCCATTCTGCCACAGCCACATGTCCTAGTGAACCAACTACCTCAGGTTCCAGTACCCGCCAGAATTTACAGCAATATTTTGTGGGGCCCAATGCCGTTCTAAGGATGGTAAGGCCTGAGCAGGTACAGGCGCTAGTCAATTGGGTGGCCGACAGTGGATCCAGCACGTTCACAACATTATCTTCCACCCAGTCTTCTGTAGAAAGTGCACAGGTGGCCCCTGAAAACCAAGACCATCAGTCTGTCACATCAACCCCATGCATATCAGGGAAAGTGTCTGTGCCTCAAGTTATGCAGCAGTCTCTTATGCTGTTTGAAGACTCTGCTGGCAGGGTTTCCCAAGGGAATCCACCTAGCCCTTCCCCAGTGGTGGAAGACATAGAATGCAGGGACGCACAACCACTGATGTTTCCTGATGATCAGAACATGGGAATACCACCTCATCGGAGTCCGCACGTCTCTGATGATGATGAAGCACAGGTGCCAACTGCTGCGTCTTTCTGCAGTGTGCAGACCAAACAGGAGGTCAGTTATGAAGACTGTGTGGAAGACGATGCAGGGGACGATGAGGTCCTAGACCCCACATGGAATGAAGGTCGTGCCACTGACTTTCATAGTTCAGAGGAAGAGGCAGTGGTGAGACAGAGCCAACAGCGTAGCAAAAGAGGGAGCAGTGGGCAAAAGCAGACCAGCCGCCAAGAGAGTTTGCCTGCTACTGGCCACTGCCACCAGGGACCGAGCACCCCAAAGGCAGCTTCATGGGGTTTCCTGGCATGGCACTTCTTTAAACAATGTGCTGACGACAAGACACGAGTGGTTTGCACGCTGTGCCATCAGATCCTGAAGCGAGGCATTAACGTTCTGAAAACAGAACGAAAGGGGTTGGAGCGGCACTCCAAAGAAGACACCCAGACCACTACCAGGTCAAACAAGCAGCGTAATCAGTCCCCTGTAGTAACTACACTTTCAGTGGTGCAAAGCTCCAAAAACAGGATACAGTAATCTTGAATGATGAAGGTAGGAACAGGGTGGCACTCACCAGTGAAGTGGATAAAATCGCTTATATTAGATACATCAGTGTGCAGGCAATGTCGGGCAGGACGCCATAAATTTTATGCAGTGAGTTGAGCGACGGCCGTTTCGCGCTAAACGCGCTTCGTCGGGCTGCTCAATTAACGTTCTGAAACTTAGCACAACCTGCATGACCAGGCATCTACATGCAAAGCATGAACTGCAGTGGAGTAAACACCTTAAAAACAAGGAACTCACTCAGGCTCCCCCTGCTCCCTCTTCTGCTGCTGCCTCGGCCTGTTCCTCCGCCTCGGGAGGAACGTTGGCACCTGCCGCCCACCAAACAGAGGATGTGCCACCGACACCACCACCTGCATCAACAAGCATCCCCACCATGTCACACGGCAGCGTTCAGCTCTCCATCTCACTAACCTTGGAGAGAATGCGTAAATTCCCACCTAGCCACCCTCGAGCCTTGGGCCTGAATGCCAGCATTTCTTAACTACTGGCCTTTGAAATGCTGTCATTCAGGCTAGTGGACACAGACAGCTTCAAACAGCTGATGTCCATGGCTGTCCCACAGTATGTTGTTCCCAGCCGCCACTACTTCTCCAAGACAGCCGTGCCTTCCCTGCACAACCAAGTTTCCGATAAAATCAAGTGTGCACTGCACAATGCCATCTGTGGCAAGGTCCACCTAACCACAGATACGTGGACCAGTAAGCACGGCCAGGGACGCTATATCTCCCTAACTGCACACTGGGTAAATGTAGTGGCGGCTGGGCCCCAGGCGGAGAGTTCCTTGGCGCACGTCCTGGATCGCAGGGCATCATTCTTTGCCTCCTGTAGCCTCCTCCTCCTACTCGGCTTCCTCCTCCTCTGCTTCCACCAGCTCATCCAGTCAGCCATACAACTTCACCACCAACTTCAGCACAGCCCGGGGTAAACGTCAGCAGGCCATTCTGAAACTCATATGTTTGGGCCCCACACCGCGCAGGAGTTGTGGCGGAGTATTGAACAACAGACCGACGAGTGGTTTCTGCCGGTGGGCCTCAAGCCTGGCCTGGTGGTGTGCGATAATGGGCGAAATCTCGTCGCAGCTCTGGGACTAGCCGGTTTGACGCACATCCCTTGCCTGGCGCATGTGCTGAATTTGGTGGTGCAGAAGTTCATTCACAACTACCCCGACATGTCAGAGCTGCTGCATAAAGTGCGGGCCGTCTGTGCGCGCTTCCGGCGTTCATATCCTGCCACTGCTCGCCTGTCTGCGTTACAGCGTAACTTCAGCCTTCCCGCTCACCGCCTCATATGCGACGTGCACACCAGGTGGAACTCCACCTTGCGCATACTGGAGAGACTGTGTGAGCAGCAGCAGGCCATAGTGGAGTTCCAGCTGCAGCACGCACGCGTCAGTCGCACTGCGGAACAGCATCACTTCACCACCAATGATTGGGCCTCTATGCGAGACCTGTGTGCCCTTTTGCGCTGTTTCGAGTACTCCACCAACATGGCCAGTGGCGATGACACCGTTATCAGCGTTATACCACTTCTATGTCTCCTTGAGAAAACGCTTAGGGCGATGATGCGAGGAGTTGGCCCAGGAGGAGGAGGAGGATGAGGGGTCATTTTTACCACTTTCAGGCCAGTCTGTTAGAAGTGGCTCAGAGGGAGGTTTTTTGCAACAGCAGAGACCAGGTACAAATGTGGCCAGCCAGGGCCCACTACTGGAGGACGAGGAGGATGAGGTGTAGGAGGATGAGGATGAAGCAGGTTCACAGCGGGGTGGCACCCGACACAGCTCAGGCCCATCACTGGTGCGTGGCTGGGGGGATACGGAGGACGATGACGATAGGCCTCCCACAGAGGACAGCTTGTCCTTACCTCTGGGGTGCCTGGCACACATGAGCGACTTTATGCTGCAGTGCCTGCACAACGACAGCAGAGTTGCCCACATTTTAACCTGTGCGGACTACTGGGTTGCCACCCTGCTGGATCCCCGGTACAAAGACAATGTGCCCACCTTACTTCCTGCACTGGAGCGTGATAGGAAGATGCGCGAGGACAAGCGCACGCTGGTAGACGCGCTCCTGAGAGCATTCCCAAATGTCACAAGGGAACAGGTGGAAGCCCAAGGCGAAGGCAGAGGAGGAGCAAGAGGTCGCCAACACAGCTGTGTCACGGCCAGCTCCTCTGAGGGCAGGGTTAGCATGGCAGAAATGTGGAAACGTTTTGTCTCCACGCCACAGCTAACTGCCCCACCACCTGATATAGAACGTGTTATTAAGAGGCAGCATTTCACTAACATGGTTGAATAGTACATCTGCACACCCCTCCACGTACTGACGGTGGTTCGGCCCCATTCAACTTCTGGGTCTCCAAATTGTCCACCTGGCCAAAGTTAGCATTTTATGCCTTGGAGGTGCTGGCCTGCGGGGCGGCCAGCGTTTTGTCTGAATGTGTATTCTGCACAGCAGGGGGCGTCATTACTGACAAAAGCAGCCGCCAGTCCACAGCCAACATGGACAAGCTGACATTCATAAAAATGAACCAGGCATGGATCCCTCAGGACCTGTCCCTCCCTTGTGCAGAATAGACATTAATAACCATGATCTTGCGGTGCAACCCAAAGTTGAATGAACCTCTCCTCAATCTGGGCGCCGGGGCCTAAATAACTGAAAGTGGCCTATTACAATAGTGGGTGACATGAAGCCTGAACCTCTGCCATGCGACCTCTCTCCTCTGTCTGGGTGCCGTGGGCTAAATATCTGGAAGTGGCCTTCTCCAGTGGTGGGTGATATGACGCATGATTCCTTGCTGTGGGACCTCTCTCCTCTGTCTGGGTGCTGGTTCCGAAATAACTGAAAGTGGCCTTCTCCAGTGGTGGGTGATATGACGCCTTATTCATTGCTGTGGGACCTCTCTCCTCTGTCTGGGTGCTGGGCTGAAATAACTGAAAGTGGCCTTCTCCAGTGGTGGGTGATATGACGCATGATTCCTTGCTGTGGGACCTCTCTCCTCTGGGTGCTGGGTCCGAAATAACTGAAAGTGGCCTTCTCTAGTGGTGGGTGATATGACGCATGATTCCTTGCAATGGGACCTCTCTCCAATTGATATTGGTTAATTTTTATTTATTTTATTTTATTTCATTTCCCTATCCACATTTGTTTGCAGGGTATTTACCTACATTTTGCTGCCTTTTGCAGCACTCTAGCCCTTTCCTGGACTATTTTACAGCCTTTTTAGTGCCTAAAAGTTCGGGTCTCCATTGACTTCAATGGGGTTCGGGTTCGGGATAAAGTTCGGGTCGAGTTCGGATCCCGAACCCGAACATTTTCGGGAAGTTCGGCCGAACTTCCCGAACTTCCAGGTGTTCGCTCATCTCTACTAATGAAATAATACTGTGAGTCAGTATGACATGCAGATGACAGGCGTCGCTCTTAAAATTACTGCACACTTCACTTATTTGTGCAGTGACGGGGCCAAAACTGACCATATAACTCAAGTGTAAACTCAGTCTTACAGGTCGATGTTAGCGTCAAGAAAAAGCGCACTCCTTTTACACCGTCATCACTGATTCCATATAGATGTCTACAGAACCTATTCTATTAAAGGCTTATACAAGAAGAGCCCCCCGACAGATTGAAGAGGGTGTCAGCAGTAAGTTTGTGTTGACGTCACTGATTATTTTTCCCATCTTACAGAAGTGGATCCAAAACAGAGATGACACGTGAATGGCATATTTGCATGTCTTCTGTGTTTTGTACCCACTCCTGCTTTTGGCTACCAAATTATAAGCCAATTCTGATGGGACCTGTGGGGAGTCGCTCTGGTAGACAGCGGTGCGGGTGCAGTACCGAGGCAAAACAAAGAGTCCAGGATGTGCAATAAACAGTGTTTTATTCACACTGACACAAAAATACACAGCAAACAGTCTTTCGGTGGTAATTCACACATGTCAGAAACAAGGAGGCAAAACAAAACAGGCCAACATAGGTTCAGTCACCTGGGAGGTGTAGGTGCAGGTTCGCACCAGGCTGTCGGCCCAGCCGCAGGAGAATCCACCTTCAGGTACCCAGGAACAAAAGCCACCTCCTTGCTGAGCTCTTTCCTCCAGGACAGAGAACTCCAGAGCCCTGTTAGCAGCTCCAGGATAATCACCACCTCAGACACAGCTGCTGACTGTGTTTTATACCCAGCCCAAAACCAGGACTGGATCGTGGGGAGCAGCCACCCACCCTACACTTTAGCTGCTCCCGGTAAGAGCCGGCCCGGATCGGCTTTGCAGCCATGCTATTTAACAGAGTCAAACAGCACTAGCTGCTGCAGACAAAAAAACCCGGCTCTTACCTCACCGAGGCCAGCAACCTCGGTGACACGTACCTGCCATCAAATATGACACCTTGCACCCTCTTACAGACCATAGAGACCTTACAGCTGCTACACAGACAGGATCCATTGTGTGTCTCATTTTTCCTTCCTTCTGATAGATCAGAAGAAGGGTCAAATAAAGGATGATGTCAGCCAGGCCGAAAGGCAAAATGGTGGCCTAGTCATGAAGTGGGGAGGGTGGAAACAGTATGAGAAGTCCACAGAGTGGCCCTATGACATAGTGGTGAGGTGGAAGCAGCATGAGGAGACCACAGAGTGGCACAATGGCAGTGTGAATGAGGCGGCAGCATCAGGAGGCCACAGAGCGGCACAATGAAAGTGTGGAGGTGGTGGCAGCAGCAGCATCAGAAGGAGGCCACAGGGTGGCACAATTACAGTGTGGAGGTGGCAGCAGCATCAGGAGACCACAGAGTCACCCGTGACAAAGTGGGGAAGTGGGTGGCAACACGAGTACCAGCTAAAAATGGTGGGTGAATGCAGGAGCACTTGGAATCAGATGTGTGGCATCAGGTGGGTCACAGCATCAAAATAGTAACTGAGGCAGGTAGCCAGAAGAAACCGGTCTCTTTTGTCAGAGTGTTGGTGTGGCATCATGGATGATCTAGTCTGATGCATCAGGCATTGGTGGTTGGAAATCCTGGCTGATCCACGACTGATTAATCTTGAGAAAGGTCAGTCTCTCCACATTTTGGGTGGACAGGCAAGTTCTTCTTGGGGTAATTATAGCCCCCGCTGCACTAAACACCCGCTCTGATGCCCTACTACTGGCTGGGCAGGACAGCTTTTCCAGGGTAAACTCTGCTGGTTGAGGTCACAAATCTAGTCTGGCTGCCCAGTAGTCCAGCAGATCTTCATGTGGGGTGGCAGGGTGCTGTCCACGTATGCCACCGCCTGCTGTTTCAGGTCCTGCTTAAGGGTCTAAACTGCTGCTGCTTGTGAGTACTTTCTTCACTAGGCGGGAGAAGAAACTACTCATCAGTGACTCTAGACTCAAGTTGCTGTTGATAGAGCTGGAACTGCTCCTAACCCCCACCCTGCCACAGCAGCCATGGCAACTCACTACATAGAATGTCTAAATAGTAGTTCAGTTTGTCCTCCCTCTCAGCGGACGAAGTAGGGCAATGTGTTTTGGGGTGTATTTTTACATATACCCATGTTGGGTGAGAGAAATATCTCTGTAAACTGACAACTTTGTATAAAAATTTTTAAAAGTTGTCGTTTACAGAGATATTTTTCACACACAGTATAGGTATATATAAAAATACACCCCAAAGCACATTGCCCTACTTCTCCTGAGTACGGCGATACCACATGTGTGACACTTTTTTGCAGCCTGGGTGCGCAAAGGGGCCCTAAAACCAATGAGTACCTTTAGGATTTCACAGGGCATTTTTACGCATTTGGATTCCAGACTTCTTCTCACACTTTAGGGGCCCCTAAAATGCCAGGACAGTATAAATACCCCACATGTGACCCCATTTTGGAAAGAAGACACCCCAAGGTATTCCGTGAGGGGTATGGTGAGTTCATGTAAAATGTTATTTTTGTCACAAGTTAGTGGAATATGAGACTTTGTAAAAACAAAATAAAAAAATATATATATCAATTTCCGCTAACTTGTGCCAAAAATAAAAATTCTGTGAACTCGCCATGCCCCTCACGGAATACCTTGGGTGTCTTCTTTCAAAATGAGGTCACATGTGGTATTATACTGCCCTGGCATTTTAGGAGCCTAAGCGTGAGAATCCAAATGCGCAAAATGTCCTGTGAAATCCTAAAGGTACTCATTGGTTTTAGGGCCCTTTGCGCACCTTGGCTGCAAAAAGTGCCACTCATGTGGTATCGCCGAACTCAGGAGAAGTAGGGCAATGTGTTTAGGGTGTATTTTTACATATACCCATGCTGCGTGTGAGAAATATTGCTGTAAACGACAACTTTTTACATTTTTTATTCAAAGTTGTCAATTTACAGAGATATTTCTCACAAAAAGTATGGGTATATGTAAAATACACCCCAAAACACATTGCCCGACTTCTCCTGAGTACGGCGATACCACATGTGTGCCACTTTTTGCAGCCAAGATGCGCAAAGGGGCCCTAAAACCAATGAGTACCTTTTAGGAGGGCATTTTTACGCATTTTCTTCTCACGCTTTAGGGCCCCTAAAATGCCAGGGCAGTATAAATACCCCACATGTGACCCCATTTTGGAAAGAAGACACCCCAAGGTATTCCATGAGGGGCATGGCGAGTTCATAGAAGATTTTTTTTGGCACAAGTTAGCGGAAATTGATTTTTTATTGTTTTTCTCATAAAGTCTACCTTTCTGCTAACTTTTGACAAAAGTTAAATTTTTCATGGACTCACTATGCCCCTCAGCGAATACCTTGGGGTGTCTTCTTTCCAAAATGGGGTCATTTGTGGGTGTTTGTACTGTTCTGGCATTTTAGGCGGAGCTAAATTGTGAGCAGCCATATAAAACCTAAAGGTACTCGTTGGAATTTGGGCCCTTTGCGCACCTGGGCTGCAAAAAGTGTCACTCATGTGGTATCACCGTACTCAGGAGAAGTAGGGCAATGTGTTTTGGGGTGTATGTTTACATATACCCATACTTTGTGTGAGAAATATCTCTGTAAATTGACAACTTTGAATAAAAAAATGTAAAAAGTTGTCGTTTACAGCGATATACCCATGCTGCGTGTGAGAAATATGTAAAAATACACCCCAAAACACATTGCCCTACTTCTCCTGAGTACGGCGATACCACATGAGTGACACTTTTTTGCAGCCAAGATGCGCAAAGGGGCCCTAAAACCAATGAGTACCTTTAGGATTTCACAGGCCATTTTTACGCATTTGGATTCTCACACTTTAGGACCCCTAAAATGCCAGGGCAGTAGAAATACCCCACATGTGACCCCATTGTGGAAAGAAGACACCCCAAGGTATAATGTGAGGGGCATGGCGAGTTCACAGAAAAAAAAAAAATTTGGCACAAGTTAGCGGAAATTGATTTTTTTTTTTTTTACAGTCTCATATTTCACTAACTTGTGACAAAAAATAAAATTTTGCATGAACTCGCCATACCCCTCACGGAATACCTTGGGGTGTCTTCTTTCTAAAATGGGGTCACATGTGAGGTGTTTGTACTGCCCTGGCATTTGAGGGTCTCCATAATCATTACACGTATGGCCAGCATTAGGAGTTTCTGCGATTCTCCTTATATTGAGCATACGGGTAATGAGATTTTTTTCCGTTCAGCCTCTGCGCTGAAAAGAAAAAAATGAACGGCACAGATTTTTTCATTCGCATCAATCAATGTGGATGAAAAATCTCTGCCCAAAAATGTGCAAAAAAACAAAACGGCACAGATTTCCTCATTCGCATCGATCAATGTGGATGAATAAATCTCTGCCAAAAAATGTGCAAAAAAATAAGTAGTAAGGCCCTATTCACACGTCCGCAAAAATGTCCGCATCTATTCCGCAATTCTGCGGAATAAATGCGGACCCATTCAGTGTGAATGGGGCTGGCGGTGATGCGGAGAGCACACAATGCGCTCGCCGCATCAGCATTTGCGGAGCTGCGGCCGCAAACTTCCGGGTTTCGGCCCCCAAGCATCCGGCCGCAGCTCCGCAAAAGATAGAGCATGTCCTATTCTTGTCCGCAATTGCGGACAAGAAAAGGCATTTTCTATATAGTTCTGGCAATGTGCGGATCAGCAAAATGCGGAAAGCACATTGCTGGTGTCCGTGTTTTGCGGATCCGTGGATCCATGGATCCGCAAAACACATATGGACGTCTGAATGAGCCTTACAGTGGGGTAATTAGTGTCAGGGGGGTGACATGGGGTGATCGGGTTAATCAGGGGTTAATCAGGGGTTAATCAGGGGTTAATCAGTGACGGGGTGGGGGGTGGGGGGTCTGTGTGGTGTTTTGGTGCACTTATAAAGTTTCTTTGGTGGTCCCAAGCAAAAGGGACCACCAAAGGAACGATCAGCAAGCATATCAGACGCTGTTAACAAAACAGCGTCTGATATGCCATTTTTTTAACTTCTATAGCCTGCCAGCGCACGATCAGCGCTGGCAGGCTGTAGCTTACCTTGTCCCCGACGTGATCCTGTGAACGCGCGCACGCACGCGCGCGCGTTCACAGGAAATCTCGCCTCTCGCGAGATGACGCGCGGGCGCGTCAAGGAGGATCAGACCGACCGCCCGCAGGACGCAATCCTGCGTGAGGCGGTCGGCAAGAGGTTAAATAAGAGAAAGAAAAAGAGGTAGGATCGCACATCCACAAGCTCAGCTTCTGATCTTTAACTGTTTCTCAGCAAAATTAATTTCGCCTCTCGGCGCACTATTTACTGTACAGCCCCCTATACTACATGCTATATAAGAGGCATTAGTGTACATTTTGATCAAAAGGCATAGGCCCACTCACCGCGCCAAGGTTGCCTCTTTGAGTGGGTCCTACTCTAAATTTGGTGCAGCACTGCCCGGCAACCGCTGCAGCACTGCACCAGCAGGTGGCGGGATCCAGCCGCTAAACAGCACCCCTGCTGTCCGGCAATGCCACCATGGCACCGGGTCCCGCTAACCCCCCGGCGACGCACCACAGCAAACAATGGCCGCCACGCAGTACTGCACCATGTGAACAGTTGGCGTAGCTCACCTATCACATGCTTTCAGGAACTGAGTCTGAGAGCTAGTAGAACCCTTTCACTCATATATACTTGCTCCAGCTAATTAAAAACACCTGCACCGAATGGGAGGAGTGCTGATCCTGGACAGACCTTTATATACATATTTCAAATAAGAGAAAGAAAACAAGGTAGGATCGCACATCCACAAGCTCAGCTTCTGATCTTTAACTGCTTCTCAGCAAAATTAATATCGCCTCTCAGCGCAATATTTACTGTACTGCTCCCTATACTACATGCTATATAAGAGGCATTAGTGTGCATTTTGGTCAAAAGGCATAAGCCCACTCACCACGCCAAGGTTGCCTCTTTGAGTGGGTCCTACTCTAAATTTGGCGTAGCACCGCCTGGCGACCGCCAACACCGCAGCACTGCACCAGCAGGCAGCGGGATCCAGCCGCCAAACAGCACCCCTGCTGTCTGGCAATGCCACCATGGCACCAGGTCCCGCCAGCCCCCCGGCGCCGCACCACAGCAAACAATGGCCACCACACAGTACTGCACCATGTGAACAGTTGGTATAGCTCATGTATGTTGTTTGGCAGGATCTCACCTCTCCTCAGGTTCTCCTCGTTATCAGTGATAGGCTCTATTTAGGTCTGCCTCACACTGCTGACCAAGCGATGGATATTTCCTGTTGGAGTTGCTAGAGCTTGTTTGTTTTGGATCTCCTGTTTCTCCATACTTCTCAAAGCTAAGTACTAGTTGCCTTTTCTGTTCTCTGGTTTGTTTTGTTTCTAGGCCTCAGGGAGATGCAAGTTCCTTCATCTGGGAAGGAACCAGGTGTCTCCAGCTACCTATCTTAGGGATTGTCAGTTTCAGCAGGGCCTAGGTATACGGTGTATAAGCATTTCCACCATCAGGATCTGCTCATACTGGCAGGAGTTAGGGAAAGGCCTAGGGATTACTAGGAGGTCACCATCCCTCTTCCCCTGTTGTCTATTCCTTTTTGTGTGTATCTGGCGTTTTCCCCTTCCCCACTATTCGTGACATTATCAACCGCCATGAACCGTTATCCTTTGTTTTGTTAGTGCAGCTATGGATACTGTTTCTGCACTGGTCGATCATATGCAGGGGCTTTCTTTGGAGGTAGCTGACCTCTGAACGGCTGTTGCACAGTTTCAGAGACCACAGGCAGTGGGTTCCGACAGGGGGAACCAGGCCTGCCCTGAACCTAAGATCGCTCTCCTGGATAGGTTTTCCAGGGGAAGTGACAACTTTGTTCGGTTCAGAGAGTCGTGAAAATCATATTTTTATCAGAAATGCAGTGCAGGCTGCAAATGTACTTTATGGCAAAAAATAAGGGATTTTTTTCATCAACAATGTCACAGTTGTATTTGCTGAATATATTTCACTTTCAGAAATACAGTGCAGGCCACAAATGTACTTTATGGCAAAACAATAATAATTTGTCCCCCCAGAATCTAACAGATGGATTTACTGAATTGATTACACTGTCATATATGCAGCACAGGGGTACTTTACAGAAAAAAATGTGAATATTTCACCCTCTGGGTCCCTGAACTCACAGACAGATTAACCATATTATTTTCCCTTCCCCTGGTATATATGCAGTGCAGGTGCACTTAAAAAATGGGTATATGTCACCCACTGAACTAGAAGAACAGGATTAACTTATTGTCCCTGGCACATATGCTGGTGCAAATGAACTGCACTTGCACAAAATGGCTGCCGACTCCCACCTAACTAACAGACGGATTAAAACTTATTTTTCTGTGTCACTTGGCTCAGAGCCGTGTACACAAATGTTGCATTGCACCCACAAAAAAAAAAATCGCTGTAGATCGCAGACTTAACACCAAACTCTGATATTAGATTCTTACCTAATCTCTCCCTCACAGCAGCATCCTATCCCTACACTAGTAAGAGTTGACTTGATGTGTGGCGCTACGTGGCTCCAGCTTATATAGAGGCTGGGTCACATGCTACACTGGCCAATCACAGCCATGCTATTAGAATGCATGGCTGTGATGGCTTCTAAGGGCACACATCTTAAGTGCTTGTTGATTTGCTGCCCTGCAGCCTTTCAACAAGCTTTATTAGACGGCTGAACAACGAACTCGAACCCGAACTTTTACGGAAATGTTCGGTCCAAGTACCAAAAACCCTAAAGTCCGGTACAAACCAGAACTTTACAGTTCGGGTTCACTCAACACTACCTACCATCGATTGGCAAGTGAGACAGATTCTCAATTGGAGCAATTACTGCATTAACAACTGGCTCAGCAGGTCGCTTTCTGTTGTAACTACTACTGGATCGATCCGAAGTTCTGAAGGCACTCATGCGTTTTTTGGGGTTCACCAATTACTAATGTAAATTTATCTTGAATTACTCAACTGTTGTTAAACCATTAACTGATATGACTAAGAAAGGTGCAGATTTCTCAGTCTGGTGTGAAGAATAATTGCATGCTTTTTCAGCGAATGTTTTGCTTCTGCTATTATTCTCATACAACCTAATCTGGAACAATCATTCACTGTGGACAGTGACATATCAGAGGTAGGGGTTCGAGCAGTCATTTTTTTTCTGTAAAAATTCTCTGCTGAAAGAAATTATGATGTAGGTAATAGAGAGTTGATGGCCATTTTGTTGGCTTTGGTCATTGGTTGAAAGGAGCGATTCATCCCATTAAGGTAATTACTGATCACAAAAAAGTGGATTTCTTTCACTGGAAGGGTTACAGTCCAGAGGAAATAATGTGGGTTCCTGTGACCGACGTGAATGCCAGTCACCTTCTGAAGGCCTTTCACAGGGAACATCCTGATAAGGTCGGTCCTGGGTGTCCAGAGGTCACCCATAGAAGGGAGGGTACTGTCACAGTCCCTCCTGTGACAGAGGGGAGATCGGATAGACTTGCTGCACGTGAGGCTATCTGACAGGTCTCTCTGTTTTCCTCTTAGTATGTTGTTGTTTGGCAGGATCTCGCCTCTCCTCAGGTTCTGCTCGTTATCAGTGATGAGGCTCTATTAAGGTCCGCCTCATAGTGCTTATCATGCGGTTGATATTTCCTGGTGTAGTTGCTAGAGCTTGTTTGTTTTGTATGTCCTGTTTCTCCATACTTCTCGAAACTAAGTACTAGTTGCCTTTTCTGTTATTTGTTCTCTGATGTGTTTTGTTTCTAGGCCTCAGGGAGATGCAGGTTCCTTCATCTGGGAAGGAACCAACTTTCTCGTCTCCTGCTACCTATCCTAGGGATGGCAGTTTCGGCAGGGCCTAGGTATCCACCATGAGGATCTGCTCATACTGGCAGGAGTTAGGGAAATGTCTAGGGATTACTAGGAGGTCCCCATCACTCTTTCTTCACTTTTGAGGGCTAGACTGCTGTCTATTCCTTTTTGCATGTATCTGGTGATTTACCCTTACCCATTATCCGTGACAATATCAGGGCTGCACTTATCCCTCCAGACCGTGACAGAATCACTGGCCTTACCTAAAACCATAAACCCTATGCGACTCCTTACGGATCAGGTACATAGTCTAGCTTAAATAGTCCGGGATTTGGCAGAGAGGCTACAGCAGCAGGAATTGCATGAACCCCCACCTGTAGCGACTTCCTCCGCTCAAAATCTGGAACCTCATGTCAAACTGCCTGATCATTTTTCAGGGGATAAGGGGATTCAGGGGATATTTCCCGATATTTAAAGACAGCTGCAAGCTTTATTTTCGTTTCTGCCCACATTCTTCAGGCTCAGAACAACAAAGGGTAGGCATTGTTATCTCTCTGTTGAAGGGAGACCCGCAAGAATGGGCTTACTCTCTCCCCATGGATTCACCTTGTCTAGCTAATGTTGAAGTGTTTTTTCAGGCCTTAAGTGTACTGTACGATGAACCTGATAAGTCGACCATAGCTGATAGTCAAATAAGGTCTCTTAGTCAGGGAGGTACTTCCAAAGTATAACTGTCAAAAAAATTTTTTACTATTGGATTTTGGTGATTAATATCACCTTGTTGGCCCTGTTTTAATTTCTGATTGTTTAATAAATAACCCCTAAAAGCCACCTAAAAGTCCCCAGTATTGGCTATTGCTACCTGAGATAAAATCAGGTTGCTATGCTCCTTCCGTCTACCAGATGAGGACGGAGCACGCAGGGTGCACTGGGAACTGATAGTGAGGCAACATTTTAAGGGAATGTATAAAAAGCCAGGTTCTTCCTGACAGGAGATAACAGTGCTGTGTGTGTGAACATCTCCACATGCCTGTGCTTGGCAGACACTCCCTTAGCAGTGCTGGACAATGTAGAGCCCAGTGTATAAATGAGAGCCTTATCTGATAAAAGGAGAGCTTGTAGAAGGACTACAGGCTTCAGCCAGACCTGGAAATTTAACTGCAAGACCCCCTATACAGAGCTGGTCTTCACTAACTTCACTGCAGGCGTCCTTTGGATGAGCCTCATTAAATAGAAAGTTATCCTTTAAAGAGAAAGTGTTGTTGCCAGTGTTTGTTTCTTTTGGCTCCAGTAAGGGCTCTGGGAAGGTGTTCATTGATTCAGGGTCCGTCTCTAATTTTATTGACCATAATTTTTCCGTGTCATTAGGAATACCCATTTTGTCTCATTCTAACCCTATACACATCATAGCTATTGATTCCATTCCCTTGATGGGCGGTACTGTGGAATATTGTACACAGGAGGTAACTTTGACTGTGGGGGCCTTCCGTACGGAGAGTAGTTATTTTCTTATTTTAAAGAATTTACCCGTGGAGATAGTGCTGGGCATGGTCCATGGGTGAATTAGAGAAATGGGGATTAACATGTGATTCTTGCTGTCTTCCTGTGATTCAGGCTGATATCTACAGAATCTAAACATTTTTGTGCTTTTCAATCTCCTGATGCACCACCAGAGCCTATTTTGCCGGCAGGTATCATGGTGGTCTCCTCTGATTTGACGACCGAGATTACTGCGGGACAACATTTGGCTCCAGTACAATCCCCTAAAGATAAGTTGTTTGTCCCTGGTCATTTGCGTCTCCGGCTGCTAGGTAAGTGCCACAATTTTGTTTTCAGTGGGCATCCAGGTATTAATGCCACCAAGGAACTAGTGTCCAGGTTTTACTGGTGGCCCTCTTTGTCTAGATATGTCCAGTCATATGTAGCCTCCTGTGAAGTTTGTGCCAGGTCCAAGACTTCTAGGTCCTGTCCGATGGGTGAGTTGCGACAACTGCCCATTCCGAATAGGCCATGGTCCCATATTTCTATGGATTTTATCACCGACTTACCGGTTTCTGAGGGTAAGTCAGTTATGTGCATGGTGGACAGATTTAGTAAAATGGTACATTTCATCCCTCTGTCAAAATTGCCTAATGCCAAGACTCTGGCTTTCCTGTTTGTTAATCATGTTATATGTTTACACGGAATCCCAGAGAATGTGGTTTCAGATAGAGGTGCTCAATTTTTTTCAAGGTTTTGGAGGGCTTTTTTGTCATAATTGTAAGATCTCTTTGTCTTTTTCTTCAGCCTTTCATCCGGAAACCAATGGTGGTCAAACTGAACGTTTAAACCAGTCTCTAGAGCAGTATTTGAGGTTCTATATCTCCGATAACCAACAGCTGTGGGTGAAACATCTGCCTCTAGCTGAATTTGCCATTAACAACTGGGTGAATTCATCTACTGGTAAGTCTCCGTTTTACTGTATTCTTGGTTTTCATCCGCAATTTTGTTCGTTTTCGCCATCTTCTTCGCAAATTCCAGTGGCTAATGTAATGGCTAGAGAACTGTGCACAGTCTGGGCCCAGGTTCAGTTGAACTTGAGAAATGCCCAGGAGGTTCAAGAAAGTAACGCAGATAAAAAGGGCTCTCGAGGACTAGATTTTGAGTTGGGTGATAAAGTGTGGCTGCCCACCAAGAATTTGTCTGTGAAGGTACCCTCGAAATAAGTTTGCACCATGGTTTATTGGGCCTTAAAAGATACAGGATTGATAATGTCCACAATCCCATAAGTTAAGATTACCTGACTCCATTCATATCTATAATGCTTTTCACAAGTCTTTACTTAAAAAGTATGTGTCACCTGTATCCCCTTCACAGGAATCTTCACCACCAGTGGAGGTGGCCGGACAACCTAAATGCGAGATCTCTAGGATTATTGATGCGAGAAAAGTCCGGAACGCTTTGCAATATTTGGTCAATTGGAAGGGCTTCTGTCCTGAGAGGTCTTGGGTGCCGGCTAGTAAGATGCATGCTGCACAACTAGTGAGAAGATTTCATCTAACTCACCCGGAAAAACCCGCTCCAGTAATTATGGGTCTGGTGGCCTCTCGTGGAAGGAGGAAGGGGGGGTACTGTAATGGGGAGCCGGCGACACGTTTCATCCTTGCAGTCTTCGTCTCCATGGGGACCAGGGGGCGGGGAGAACCCGGCCGCGCATGCCTCCGCAGCGCAGCCGATGTTCAGCCTAGACAACGATCAGCAGGGGAACTGAGCGCTTGGCTATGTTGGGCTGTGTAATGTGAACCACGTGACGCTGGCCACAACATGTGACTCACCACTCAGGGCTATTCAAACAGGCAGCTTGCTGGCCACAGGTTGCTTGTGATTGGTCTTTTGTTACCCTCACCAGCATTCTCTAGAATTGTGTCTATTGTCTGTGCTTTGTCCTCGGCTTTGTTTGTGACCTAGACTTCACTACCTCTTTTTGTACTTGACATGACTGTTTGGATTCTGACCTTGGCTTTGTTTGTGACCTTGACCTTGTTAATTCCTTTTGGTATTTACGCATCCTCCTGGCTTGACCCTTGCTTTGTCTATGGTATTTGTCTTTAGGCCCCTGCACTTATCTAAGAAAGGGACTGTCGCCAAGTTGGTCACCAAGTTGTACGCCATCAGTTAGGACGGGCCGTGCAATTAGTAGGGATAGAGGTGGCGGGTGGGTATCAGGGCTGCACTCATCCCACCGTGACACCTTATCAAATGGTCTGAGCAAACTGCAGTTGCCAGGCATGAGCTGCCACTGGCTGACATCGAAGTTTATTAGGGGAGTACTCCTGTCCGCTTGGATCATCAAGAAATCGTTTATGGCCTTTCTTTGTTCGTATAGTCGGCCCAGCATATGAAGGGTGGAATTTCAACGGGTTGAAACGTCGCATATCAGACTATGTTGGGGGATGCCGTTCTGCCGCTCCAGCTCAAGAAGGCTGTACTTTGCTGTGTACGAGTGGCTGAAGTGCATGCAAAGTTTCCTGGCTATTGTGTGGGAAATCCCCTAGCAGAATCTTCTGGAGTCAGTGTAGACCAGAGAAGAGGAACTGGACAGACACTTCTAGTCAAAGCTGTGTTTTATGGGAACAAGAGACCAAATAGGTATTTAGAACGGTTATATAATGTTCATATTGTTAATACTGTGATCAGAACTATATACTGGGAGCAGTTGTATATGTTTGTTTACAGTTCCACCAAAGTGCAACCATACTGCACACAAACTGTGACCAAATCATATTGCAAACTGCCAGAATAGAGCTATTGGTTAAGCCTCAAATATACCTCTCAGTGATTATAAAGTGCTTAAACAGATACTGAAGAGAGAAATATATCCACTACTTATGTTGAATGACAAAATTATACAGTTAAACCACCAGTTTATGCATACCGCCATTTTGTGATACTTTATGCAACACGTGTTTTTACATGGACTATCTGCTGCGGATGTGGCAGTGTTACATAAGAAGAAAAGTTAAAGTTAATATAGAAGTTATTTCAAGCATTTGGTGTGCTGTTTAAGCCTACTGTTTCCATAGAAAGACACTAGAAGAATTAGCTTAAAATAAACAAGACTAAAGCAGAGTAATAGACAATCTGGTTGGACTAAGGAGTTAGAGATATCAAATTCTTCTAATGCAACCGTGCAGAAGGCACTTCATATTGCTGCGCCTGTCACAAATGTGCTGAACTTGGTGGTGCAGAGGTTCCTGAAGAACTACCTTGATATGTCAGAGCTGCTGCAGAAAGTGAGGGCCATCTGTGAGCGCTTTTGGCGTTCTCACCCTACTGTTGCTTGCCTGTCTGCGCTGCAGTAAACCTTTAGACGTCCCGCTCGCTGCCTCATATGCGTTGTACCTACAAGGTGGAACTCCACCTTGCATATGCTGGAGAGACTGTGCGAGCAGCAGTAGGCGATAGTGGAGTTTCAGCTGCATCACACATGGGTGAGTTGCTCTACGGATCAGGGCCAATTGATCACCAACCAGTGGGACTCCTTGCAGGATGTGTGTGCCATGTTATGCTGCTTCAAGTACTCCACCATCAAGGCCAGCGGGGATGACGCTGTCATCAGCCTCACTATCCCACTTCTTTGTCTACTTGAAAAAACTCTTCAGGTGCTGATGGATGAGGATGTGGCACAGGAGAAAGAGGAGGAGGAACAGGGCTCATTCCCACGGTTATCAGGCCAGTTGTCCACAGGTGGCTCAGAGGGTGGGTTTCTGCACCAACAGCGGCCAGGTATCCAACTGTCCAGCCAGGGCACAGTTTTGGAGAATGAGGAGGATGATGATCAGTAGGAGGACCACTGTTCACAGAAGGTTGGCACCCAAATCAGCTCAAGGGCATCATTAGAGGGTGGCTGGAGGGATACAGAGGACACAGACGATGCACCTCCAACCGAGGACAGCTTGTCCAAGCCTCTGGGCAGCCTGGCACACATGAGCGAATACATGCTGCAGTGCCTGCACAACGACCACCGAGTTGCCCACATTCTAACCGGTGCTGATTACTGTGTGGCCATCCTGCTGAATCCCTGCTAAAAGGACAACATGCTGTCCTTACTTCCGTCACTAGAGTGTGAACGAAATATGTGCGAGTACAAGCGAATGCTGGTAGAGGCGCTACTGATGGCATTCGCAACTGACGGGGGCTCAGTGGAAATAGAGGAGGATGAGAAAGTCGCCAATGCAGCAGGGCACCATCAGAACCTCAGAAGGGAGGGTTAGCATGGCCAAAATGTGGAAAAGCTTTGTCTGCACATCACAATATACAGCACCACCATCTGATATGGACCCTCTTAGCAGGCGGCAGCGTTTCAGCAACCTGGTTGAACAGTACGTGTCCGCACATCTGCACATACTGACTGGTGGGTCTGCCCCATTTAACTTCTGGGTCTCCAAATTGGGCACATGGCCTGAGCTTGCCCTTTACGCCTTGGTGGTACTGGCCTGCCCTATGGCAAGTGTATTGTCTGATCATGCGTTTAGCACGGCAGAGGGGGTGATCACAGACAGGCGCATTTGTCTTACCAAGGCCAATGTGGACAAGCTCACGTTCATTAAAATGAACCAGCCATGAATCCCACAGGACTTGTCCGTACCTTGGCCAGAGTAAAGAGGTATACTGGCTGCACCCAGCCATTGTTATACTCCAGTGCAGTTTGTGCATTCTCTTTGCTTTTTACCAATGTTTTTGGGCCTCCAAAAAAACAAAAAAATTTTTTAAAAACCTCTTCCGCCTGCACCCCCATGTCTTCCTCCACTGGGACCTCTGCTTTCAGGCTCAAGATTATTATGTCTTATATTGGCAGAGTAGAGAAGTATATCAGCTGCAACTAGCCATTGTTATACTGCAGCGCACTTTGTCTGTTCTCTTTGCCATCTCCCAATCTTTGGTGGTCGAGAGCCCTCCCCCAAAAAAAAAAAAATATATATATATATATATATATATATATATAAGAATTGTAATAAGTTAACCCATTTTAAAAAATTAGTTACACCCCATTTATCTGTCTACCTGTTGTAGGAGAAGAAAGTCTTCTGTGGAATGGGTCTGTAAGAGACATGAATTATTATTTTTTTTTTAAATTAGCAACACCACCTTCATCCGGAGAGGAAATTCTTCTGTGGAGTGTGACACTCTGCCAATTTTTTTAAATTTAGAATACCCCTTTCACATCTGTCTTACTCTGTAGTAGCAGAAAAATTATTTTCATATGTAGTCCCCAGATGGGGGACGTATGAGAAATTAAACTGAGACAAAAATTTTTACACAGTTTTAACCCAGGAGATAAAAGCACCAAACTGTCACGCCGTGGCCCTTTGCAACCTAACACAGAATTGACGGACACATGGAAAAGAAAAACAAGCAGAAACAGTGTTGGCTTCCTCCCCATCACCTCCACCTCTTCCACATACACCTCCACATCCGCCTCCTCCGAGAAATATACCGGCCACACCCCCAAAAATGGCTAAAGGTCACACATAGAATTGACAGACACATTTAAAAAAACAAGCAGAAACAGTGTTGGCATCTTCCTCCACTTCCTCCGCCTCTTCCACCTACACCACCATATCCACAGCCTCCTCAACTTCCTACTCCACTTGGACCTCTGCTTCTTGGTTCAAGATTGTTATTTTTGATTTTTATGTATTTTATGTTATTTAATGTAATTTCCCTATCCAGCTTTGTTTGTAGTGCAGTTGTATTGCTCTTACATCCACTTTGGGGTCTTTTGCAGCCCTTTGTATGACTTTTTACTGCCATTTTAGTGCCCTAAAGTTCGGGTCCCCATTGACTTCAATGGGGTTCGTTGTTGTTCGGGTCAAGTCCGGAACCCGAACCGAACATTGAAACAAAGGGCCGAATCCCTATTATACCTTAAGGTTGACCATGAATAATGCTATTGTAATGGTCTGCACCCTCATAGAGGTTGATGTTGCCAATGGTAACACTGACCGTGCCACTTTTTGATAACATCTCACTAGTTGGCAATTCCTGTTTACTGACAGTAGACGGGTATGCCCCACAGGGTGTTTTGAATGACCATAGTGGCATTTTGGACCATGTTGGGCCTGTTGGCCTTCTCTTTTCTGACCATTTTTAGGGATGAGCGAATCAACTTCGGATGAAACATCCGAAGTCGATTTACATAAATCTTCATTTTAATACTGTACAGCGCAGGAGCTCCGTACAGTATTAGAATGTATTGGCTCAGATTAGCCGAAGTTTTTGCTGGCGAAGTCTTGCGAGACTTCGCGCAATAACTTCATAAATTAATTTTCACTGTAAAAAACATTTTACGAACTCGGGTTCGGTTCCAACTGGTACCTTGGAACCGAAACTGAGTTCGGGAATTTTTTTTTTTACAGTGCAAATTAATTTATGAAGTTATTGCGCGAAGTCTCGCAAGACTTCGCCAACCAATAACTTTGGCTCATCGGAGCCAATACATTCTAATACTGTACGGAGCTACTGCTCTGTACAGTATTAGAACAAAGATTTGTGTGAATCGACTTCGGATGTTTCACATGGGTGATTAAACGGTGGCCGTCGCCATAATGTGTCTTCACATCTATTATATCAGTTGATGTAATCTTGATTTTTCGTAGTGTCGCTGACCCACGCATCCGCAGTCAGATGGTTTTGCCAGCAATAGTGTGGACATTACTGGCTTAGTGCGTGTGCATGGATCAACTGTTGCATTACCATACCTTATACGTCACAGCAATGCTAGATATGGCACTATGTACGTCCGTGCATGAGCTCTTCGGTACTTCCTCCCACTTTTGTTTGAGGGGAGTACGAAGTAGGACATGACATGGATGTGTTTGGGATAAGTGGTGTATGTACAGTTCAGTAGAATAGACGCTAACCAACTGAAGTACATGAGATAAATGCCTCCTTACTGATGTTCCTGTTAGTTTTTAGATACTATACACTAGTACAGGTGTACTGGTGTTTTTTTTATTAATTACACTTGGGACAATGATTCTTTCATTAACCCAATAAGCACAGATATGACATAATTTTTGCTGTATTTAAATCACATATTTAAAATACACTATGGAGTTTATTTACTAGTATGGAGTACACGCTACTTGGGTTGACTTATATGCTTTGATTCTGTAATTTTTGCATTTGTTTGTATGGGCTCAACAACCCACAGCCTGGAGGGATTGCACCCACATCAACTTGACTAGTGCTGCTGCCTTTTTGTTTCTACAGTTAAGGAGTTAATTAAAATCATCACATATCACGCATATTTACTGGCTGCAATACAAAAAGTATTTTGTAGATGAGTCTTCTGAAGTACCAAATATTTACCTGTCTCATAAAGATTTATTTTTGCAGCCAAACTCTACAAGAAATTCTTCCTTCTTTATGTAATTACTTGGAAGCTGGAAGACTCTTGCAATAATCCAAGGGGCATTTATCAGGTCCTAATGTAATATATAATATAATTTATTATACTTTTATTGGGCAAAACAAAATAGCTTTTTTCAAAATGAAGCATTACATCAGACTAATAAGAAAGTGAAGTATACCTAAAAAAAAAACAAGTGTGCAAGAACTAAGTTTATGAAAATATAAAATTCATCTTTATTATAGTTTAAGATGAGTGAATTTCTAAAAAATTTCAATTCGGCTCGTTAGCCCAATTTTCCGAAAAAATTTGCTTCAATCTGAATATATTTATGGCGAATCGCAATAAAAAACGCCTATTTCTGGGCTACAGAGAGCCTTTATAGGGGTGTAGAACACTTTGCCTTGCAGTAATACACAAAGGGAGTGTGCTGAGGTAGTGAAATAATACTGTGAGTCAGTATGACATGCAGATAACAGGCGTCGCTATTAGAATCACTGCACACTTCACTTATTTGGGTAGTCAAAGGGCCAAAACTGACCAAATAACTCAAGTATGAACTCAGCCTTACAGGTCAATGTGAGTATCAAGAAGAAGTGCACTCCTTTTACACCCTCATCAGCTATTTCCACATATATGTCTACAGAACCTATTCTATTAAACGCTTATACAAGCACAGCAGCATGGGACGCCACGGCAGATGATGTAAAGGACCAAGTGGGACGCCGAAGCAGGTCCTAGCAGGGCGAGAGAGAAGATACACGGACAGCCAAAGGTTTTTTAAGAAGTGGTAAAGTACCGATACTTCTGAATATATGTAAGGGGAATTATCTGATTGATACAGAGAGCGTGTGATTTGTATGTACATATGATTAAGTCCAGCGTTTTCAGTTGTTACCGCGATGATTACACACGAAAGTGATGAACTAGATATGCGGGCTGGACACAGCAGTTGAACTACAATTATACAGTGAAAACGAAGGAAATCCAATTTGCATTGTGCATTTATACCCACTTGAATGGTCTGGACTACTACCTTATCAAGTGGCTACTATATTGCAATTTTATATAGTTTGTTATGAAATTTTCTTATGGATGGAATGTTTTTTATTAATAGTCATTGGCGCCGATGAATTAATCCTGATGCATGTATTACTATGAATTTTGGCATTTTAATGTGCTAAAGGTATCATTGACTATAGGACATTTATGTGCTTTTCCATTAGATAATAAAGATAATTATACGATTCCGGTCTGTGGTCACGATATATTGAGTGCCCCTCTACAAATAATTGGTTTGTTTCTCTATTTTCCGGTCTACGGGTGGACCCAGGGGAGTGCACGGAATTACATAGTGTTGGACAGGTGTGCCTCTACTAACATATTTTTTAATCTTAAAGCTTTGTCTTCTTCTCATTGTCCAGCTCCTAGTAGAGCTTTGTTCATGCCAGGCAGGTTTACCCATAAGTATCTTGGTCGATGAGCAGCCAATTCCGCACTTGCATGAATCTTGACAGGATTCGTCTCCAGGTGGAGAGGAGTTTTTTACTTGGCATGCTTTCTCCATAGCAACACCACATTGTTGAATAAACAGACTGGCTGATTCTTTCCTGTAGTAGGCAAAAAGGACATTTTATTAGTAAACGTATTAAATATTTTAATATTAAATTAATTATATATAATAAGTATGCCCTCCTTTTCATTTCCCTTATGGGAACCTGTGATGTTTTCCCTGACGAGGAGACCGGGCCTGGTAGTTATGGTTTTAATCTTGATTACATTTGTGACTCTTCCGGGCTCCAAGCTATCTTTAAGCTTTGTCTTTGTCTGTAGCTACTAGATGCCTGTTCATGCCAGGCAGGTTGCCCTCTAGAAGATTCTTGGTCGATGAGCAGCCAATACCGCATTTGCAGAAATCTTGACAGGATTTGTCTCCAGGTGGAGAGGAATATTTTTGAGCGGCAGTGGCTATATTTGAATCCGCAATATTCCTCAAATATCTGGGTGAATATTTGCCATATATTCATGAATTTGCGGTTATTTTCTTGATTGCGAAAAATCGTCAATGTAATATTTGTGTAATGCGCGCGCAATACAGAGGTGACTTTGGGTCCATTTTTCAAGCTGCTAGAAGTTTACTGAGACTGGAGATAATGGTTGGCATGGCAGAATATTACAATAGCTTTATATGCAGGTAGAGTGCTCCAATATATATTTGCGAAAATCGTCAATTAATGATGCGCATATTTTTCCGCAATACGTGCAACTGGGTGACATCACAGCACTATGTATGTATGGACAGCCAAACCTATCACACTACCTAACACCCTGCACTGGAACCAGCTACACTATAAATTAATGTAACCTATACTGACTATCCCCCCTATCTGAATTATATATCTAAGTTAACTGTCTAATGTATATAGAGTACAGCACAGAACACTCTCTCAGAACTCTATTACACTACAGAAAATGGCTGCTGGGGAGGTTCCTTATATAGAAAGGGGTAGGCAACTTTCCTATTGGTTACTAGGGATGTTGCTAAGCTCAGACAAAGACTGACCGTTTCGACATAGATGTCTACAGAACCTGTTGTATTAAATGCTTATACAAGTAGAGCCCTCCGACAGAGTGGAGAGGGTGTCAGCAGTAAGTTTTTGTTGACGTCACTGATTAATTTGCCCTTCCTGTGATCCGTCAGAAGAATGACCCACAAAAACCGGATCCTGTCTGGGGAGAATACGTCTTCACTCTTTCAGCATTTCCTCAGTAATCCATTAGTATTTGTAATGCCAAAAAAATCAGGAGTGGATCTAAAACAGAGTTGACACGTGAAGGTAATATTTGCATGTCAAATAATATTCAAAAATTAGACCGGCACTCTATATGTGTGTAAGTCCATGGATCACTTGTTGGCCATCGTTGTTATACAAAATATATATAAAAATTTATTGCAAAGTAATTCATAAATACAATAAAATAAAATACAATAGACTTGCAAATAGCTATACTGTCAGGTGTAATTGACTAATACACAAGACGCGATTAGAAATAAAAATAAAATAAAAATGACCTTATTATTATAAGGGTACCACAGGGTTGTGGATATCAATACCTATATGGTATCTAGGTGTATCAGATGCAGCACGTCCGTGGTTTATCAACTGGTCAGGATTAGGCTAGATGCGACATGACGGCACAGACTGCAACCTATACTCCTGTAAACACTCAGAGAGTTAAATTGTATCCACACTATTATTGTCAGTGTTTGAAACAAGTGAGTGAAAATTCACTTTTAGATTATTAGTTGTACATATAACTTTCAGGTCTGCATTCCATCTCATTCATTAATAGTCTTTGGATCAAAATCACCAGTATTGGCTTATTGGCCTAAAAACAGAACCGCATATATCTGTCTTTCAGAGATTGTTATAAGTCTCACATATAGCCCCTTTTGTTGGTATAAATCTCTTTGGGCTAATCTCAGTTTTCTGAGTGTCCAATCCAGTATAAATCTCTTTGGACTAATCTCAGTTTTCTGAGTGTCCAATCAGGTATATTGCTGATGGAGAACAAATGCTGGCAAATAGGTGCGTGAATGGCGGTTGGAGTTTTTTCCGGTAAGTTAGCAGTCTTTGACTCCCATGTCTGCCGTGATGTTAATGTTTAAAGGTAAATGCTTCTTACCTAATGTTGTCCGGGCTTTGCTGTATATACTTACAGACCATGAGTATCGCCGTGCGGTGCACCTTAGTATATAACTTATCCTGTGGCCGGCGATGGTCTCGAATACCGGCGTCACCTGACTTGCGTCCAAGTCTCGCGGGATTTGTATACGCTGGTTCTTGTAAGCTTAACAGATTTGTGCAATGGAGCGCTCCAATATATAAAAATGTCCCGGTATTGATAGATGGTCTAAGGTCTCTTATATCTTATCTTTCATTGGGAGAGTATAGCTTTCACACCAGACGCGTTTCGGGAATTTCTATTCCCTTCCTCTGTGGCAGCTAACCTCCCATTTCCTGTTCTCCTTTTTATAGGCTGTTTCAGTTCTTTCAAGAATCTGGTTTGTACTCTTGTTGGCAAATACTGGCTATTGGGTTTTCTCATGCGTTTTTAGTGCGTTTTTCTTGCGGTTTTCTGGGTACTCCTGCGTTTTTTTCATATTATGTACAACATACTATCTACTATCTATTCAATAAAAGAAACAATTATATTTCATTGCTAACTGTCTCTAAGATCCTGAAATATTTCATTTTAACGATAATGGTCAAATGTCATGAGCCTTGGATGTCTTGTACAATTAATAGTATCTAAGCCAAATTCACATATATTTGTTCTTCTTTATTTTGTTGTGACTTGTTGTGAGATGTTGCGGGGTGGATGCCGGCCTGCGAGGGAGAGTCATAGTGCTGATAAACAGCCAGACATATGACTCTCCATTGCTTGGACGGCATCCAACCCAGGAGATCTACAGGAACCCAAAGATTTCGAGTTCTGCATTGAGGCCCATCGGAATCAAACTTCCGAAATTAAAGATGTATCTTGACTCGGCTCTCGACATTCTCTCTATATGCCCCCCCCCCGCCAATGTATATCTACTTTTTGTATTGCAGAGAATGTCATACCTTTTGGGTCCTGATTATGACTTTCTTTGAAATGTTTGGATAAGGAATGTTTCATATATCCATTTCTTATATTAGTCAGGTGTTCAGCAATTCTCTTTTTTAGTGGTCTTTTGGTTCTACCAATGTACTGTTTTCCACAGGGACATTGGATTACATAAATTACACTAGAAGTGTCGCAATTTAGGAAATTCTCGATAGTTACTGAAAATGAGTTCTGAGTAGATACTATTTCCGTTGTCCTCTTAGGGAATTTTGTTGCTCTACAGCCCTGACATTTCCCACATCGAAAAAACCCTTTTAAATCCATCCAGTTCTGTACTGTGAGGGGATTAGTTTTTTATTTTTAATAGAAGGCGCTACTTTTAGGCCCAGATTAGGGGCTTTGGTATATGTGATTTTGGGTAATGTTGGCACTAGGGGTCCAATTATTTTATCTTGTCTCACAAAGTGCCAGTATTTTCTTATAATTTTTTCAACTTGTTTGTATTGAGTAGTGTATGGTAAAATTATCCTGAATTTGTTTCCTTCCTCTTTTTTCTGTTGTTCAATTTTTGGTATAAGGAGGGAGTCCCTTGATAACTTTTTTGCTTTTAATAGGGCTTTATCGATAGTATCTACTGGGTATTCTTTTTCTATTAATCTATCTCTTAATTTTGATGCTTCATCCTGGAATTGTGTATCTTCGGTACAATTCCTCTTTAAACGACGGAATTGTCCGAATGGAACGTTCATCAGCCAATTTGGTAAATGGCAGCTAGAATAAAATATATAGCCATTCTTTGCGGTTGGTTTTTGAATGGTTTTACATATATATTTGTTTTCTTTCTTTACAATTAATAAATCTAAATCAGGGAGGCTCCCGGTCTTTTACTGCCTACCAAAGGTTCATAAAGACCTGGTGGACCCCCCTGGCCGCCCCATAGTATCTGGTATTGGATCTATAACAGCTAATCTATCCAGATATCTAGATGTATGGTTACAACCGGTAGTTAGAAAAACAAACTCCTACTTAAAAGACACTACACAAATCATAAAAATCCTAGAAGAATTGACAGTAGATCAGGAATGGATTCTAGCGACTCTGGATATTAAATCACTCTACACTGTAATAAATCACAGTCAAGGAACAACAGCTTTGAAAATACAATTACAAGAAAATGGGGACTTAAAGCCAGAACAAATTGAATATATAACAGAAGGGGTTAAACATATATTAGAGCACAATTATTTTTTCTTTGAGGATGAATATTATCTCCAGATAAATGGCACCATCATGGGCACCAGGTTTGCCCCCAGTTATGCAAATTTATTTTTAGCCCAGTGGGAAAAACTCCACATTGATCCCATGAGGGGGGGCAGCCTAGTGCTCTGGCGGCGCTATATTGACGATGTCATACTGATCTGGAGGGGTAATGAAGACACTTTACAATCATTCATCTCAAAATTTAATGACAATATATATAATTTGACATTTACCGCGAACATCAACCAAACAGAAACTGAATTTTTAGATGTATTAATTGTAAAGAAAGAAAACAAATATATATGTAAAACCTTTCAAAAACCAACCGCAAAGAATGGCTATGTATTTTATTCTAGCTGCCATTTACCAAATTGGCCGATGAACGTTCCCTTCGGACAATTCCGTTGTTTAAAGAGGAATTGTACCGAAGATACACAATTCCAGGATGAAGCATCAAAATTAAGAGATAGATTAATAGAAAAAGAATACCCAGTAGATACTATCGATAAAGCCCTATTAAAAGCAAAAAAGTTATCAAGGGACTCCCTCCTTATACTAAAAATTGAACAACAGAAAAAAGAGGAAGGAAACGAATTCAGGATAATTTTACCATACACTACTCAATACAAACAAGTGGAAAAAATTATAAGAAAATACTGGCACTTGTGAGACAAGATAAAATAATTGGACCCCTAGTGCCAACATTACCCAAAATCACATATACCAAAGCCCCTAATCTGGGCCTAAAAGTAGCGCCTTCTATTAAAAATAAAAAAACTAATCCCCTCACAGTACAGAACTGGATGGATTTAAAAGGGTTTTTTCGATGTGGGAAATGTCAGGGCTGTAGAGCAACAAAATTCCCTAAGAGGACAACGGAAATAGTATCTACTCAGAACTCATTTTCAGTAACTATCGAGAATTTCCTAAATTGCAATACTTCTAGTGTAATTTATGTAATCCAATGTCCCTGTGGAAAACAGTACATTGGTAGAACCAAAAGACCACTAAAAAAGAGAATTGCTGAACACCTGACTAATATAAGAAATGTATATATGAAACATTTCTTATCCAAACATTTCAAAGAAAGTCATAATCAGGACCCAAAAGGTATGACATTCTCTGCAATACAAAAAGTAGATATACATTGGCGGGGGGGGGGGGGGGAGGCATATAGAGAGAATGTCGAGAGCAGAGTCAAGATACATCTTTAATTTTGGAAGTTTGATTCCGATGGGCCTCAATGCAGAACTCGAAATCTTTGGGTTCCTGTAGATCTCCTGGGGTTGGATGCCGTCCAAGCAATGGAGAGTCATATGTCTGGCTGTTTATCAGCACTATGACTCTCCCTCACAGGCCGGCATCCACCCCGCAACATCTCACAACAAGTCACAGCAAAATAAAGAAGAACAAATATATGTGAATCTGGCTTAGATACTATTAATTGTACAAGACATCCAAGGCTCATGACATTTGACCATTATCGTTAAAATGAAATATTTCAGGATCTTAGAGACAGTTAGCAATGAAATATAATTGTTTCTTTTATTGAATAGATAGTAGATAGTATGTTGTACATAATATGAAAAAAACGCAGGAGTACCCAGAAAACCGCAAGAAAAACGCACTAAAAACGCATGAGAAAACCCAATAGCCAGTATTTGCCAACAAGAGTACAAACCAGATTCTTGAAAGAACTGAAACAGCCTATAAAAACGAGAACAGGAAATGGGAGGTTAGCTGCCACTGAGAAAGGGAATAGAAATTCCCGAAACGCGTCTGGTGTGAAAGCTATACTCTCCCAATGAAAGATAAGATATAAGAGACCTTAGACCATCTATCAATACCGGGACATTTTTAAATATTGGAGCACTCCATTGCACAAATCTGTTAAGCTTACAAGAACCAGCGTATACAAATCCCGCGAGACTTGGACGCAAGTCAGGTGACGCCAGTATTCGAGACCATCGCTGGCGACAGGATAAGTTCTATACTAAGGTGCACCGCACGGCGATACTCATGGTCTGTAAGTATATACAGCAAAGCCCGGACAACATTAGGTAAGAAGCATTTACCTTTAAACATTAACATCACGGCAGATATGGGAGTCAAAGACTGCTAACTTACCGGAAAAAACTCCAACCGCCATTCACGCACCTATTTGCCAGCATTTGTTCTCCATCAGCAATATACCTGATTGGACACTCAGAAAACTGAGATTAGTCCAAAGAGATTTATACTGGATTGGACACTCAGAAAACTGAGATTAGCCCAAAGAGATTTATACCAACAAAAGGGGCTATATGTGAGACTTATAACAATCTCTGAAAGACAGATATATGCGGTTCTGTTTTTAGGCCAATAAGCCAATACTGGTGATTTTGATCCAAAGACTATTAATGAATGAGATGGAATGCAGACCTGAAAGTTATATGTACAACTAATAATCTAAAAGTGAATTTTCACTCACTTGTTTCAAACACTGACAATAATAGTGTGGATACAATTTAACTCTCTGAGTGGTTACAGGTGTATAGGTTGCAGTCTGTGCCGTCACGTCGCATCTAGCCTAATCCTGACCAGTTGATAAACCACGGACGTGCTGCATCAGATACACCTAGATACCATATAGGTATTGATATCCACAACCATGTGGTACCCTTATAATAATAAGGTCATTTTTATTTTATTTTTATTTCTAATCGCGTCTTGTGTATTAGACAATTACACCTGACAGTATAGCTATTTGCAAGTCTATTGTATTTTATTTTATTGTATTTATGTATTACTTTGCAATAAATTTTTATATATATTTTTTATAACAACGATGGCCAACAAGTGATCCATGGACTTACACACATATAGAGTGCCGGTCTAATTTTTGAATATTATTTTACCTTGTTTCTCTGTAGGGGTGATACAGCCTATAGACCTGAGCACCTTGCCCATAGACACCAAAGAGTGAGCTATTCCCATCTAACTCTAATATTTGCATGTCTATTGTGTTTTGTACCCACTCCTGCTTTTGGCTACCAAATCCTAAGCCAATTCTGATGGGACCATACAGGCCTTACTGCTGCTACAAAGACAGGATCCATTGTGCATCTCAATTTTCCTTCCTTCTGACCATTCAGTAGAAAGGTCAAATAAATGGTGATTTCAAGAAGCCCAAATAAGGACAATAGTGACCCCGTCATAGAATTGGGAGGGTGGTAACAGCATTAGAAGTCCACAGAGTGGCCCTATGACATAGTGGTGAGGTGGAAGCAGCATGAGGAGACCACCAAGTGGTACAATGATAGGGTCTGGAGGTGGTGCCAGCATCAGGAGGCCACAGAGTCACACAATGACAAAGTGTGGAGGTGACAGCAGCAGTATTATTAGGCCACAGAGTGGCATGGTGAGTTGACATAATGTGGACATGGCAGCAACAGCAGCAGCATGATACCACAGAGTGGCAAGGTGACATAGTGTGGACATGGCAGCCTCAGGAGGCCACAGAGTGGCAAGGTGACATGATGTGGAGATGGTAGCAGCAGCATTATACCAGAGAGTGGCACAGAGACATAGTGTGGAGATGGATGATCTAATCTGATGCATCAGGCATTGGTGGGTGGAAATCCTGGCTGATCCATGCCTGATTCATCTTGACAAAAGTTAGTTTCTCCACATTTTCGGTTGACAGGCGAGTTCTTCTTGGGGTACCTATGTCCCCTGCCACATTAAAAACCCGCTCTGATGCCACACTACTGGCCAGGCAGGACAGCTTTTCCAGGGCAAACGGCCACAAATCTAGTTTGGCTGCCAAGTAGTCCAGTGGGTCCTCTATGACGGCTGGCAGGGTTCTGTCAAAGTATGCCACCACCTGCTGGTTCAGGTCCTGCTCCAGGTCTACCTGCTGCTGCTGGTGAGTAGTTTATTCACTATGTGGGTGAAGAAAGCTGCTCATCAGCGACTCTAGACTCATGCTACTGGTGCTGCTGTCACTTGCGACGAAGTCGAAGATCGAGTCAACCAATCAAGAACCGCTACGTTGCAGGTCAAGAAACGACCGCTAGCTGACATGTGGACCTGAGTCCTCGGTAAGAAACCCCTGCTGCCACGCCCTCTTACTCTGCTGCGACCTGTGCCTGCACCAGAATCATTTACGCCTCTGACACTCCCCTATGAAGGGCCTGGCACTTCTCTGTCTGACATACTTTTAGCTGAACTAAATAAATTAAAAGCAAATTAAAACACCCCTAAAAGCGCCAAATATATATTTCTTTTTTTAATAAGATAGGCCACTAAACGATTTCTAAGTAAATAACAGAAAAAGTGAACTGCGAATATTTTTCTTTTTTTTTCTCTAGAAATATATGACAATAAACGGTTTCAGTGCAAATAACACCAAATGTGAACTGCGTCTATTTTTCTCGTATTGTAGTGAAATATGACAAGAAACACTTTCAGCGCAAATAACATCAAATGTGAACTGCGTATATTTTTCTCGCATTGTAGTGAAATACGACAAGAAATGCTTTTAGCGGAAATAACAGCAAATATAAACTTAGTCTATTTTTCTCTTTTTCTCTAGAAATATGGCAATAAACGATTTCAGCGCAAATAACACCAAATGTGAACTGCGTCTATTTTTCTCGTATTGTAGTGACATATGACAAGAAACACTTTCAGCGCAAATAACATCAAATGTGAACTGCGTATATTTTTCTCGCATTGTAGTGAAATACGACAAGGAACGCTTTTAGCGGAAATAACAGCAAATATGAACTAAGTCTATTTTTCTCTTTTTCTCTAGAAATATGGCAAAAAAACGCTTTCAGCGCAAATAACACCAAATGTGAACTGCGTTTATTTTTATCGTATTGTATTGAAATACGACAAGAAACACTTTTAGCGCAAATAACAGCAAATATAAACTTAGTCTATTTTTCTCTTATTTATATGGCAATAAACGATTTTAGCGCAAATAATACAAAATGTAAACTGTGTTTATTTTTCTCGTTTTGTAGTGAAATATCACAAGAAACGCTTTTAGCTCAAATAACACCAAATGCGAACTAAGTCTGTTTTTCTCTTTTTCTCTAGAAATATGGCAATAAATTATTTTAGCGCAAACAACACCAATTGTGAACTGCGTCTATTTTTCTCCTTTTGTAGTGATATATCACAAGAAACGCTTTTAGTGCAAATAACACCAAATGTGAACTGCGTGTATTTTTCTCGCATTTTAGTGAAATATGACAAGAAATGCTTTCAGCGCAAATAACACCAAATGTGAACTGCGTTTATTTTTCTAGTATTGTAGTAAAATATGACAAGAATCGCTTTTAGAGCAAATAACAAGAAAAGTGACCTGCGTATATATTTCTTGTTGTGTATTGAAATAGGCCACCAAATTATATCAGCGCAGTTAACAGCAAAAGTGACCTGTGTATATATTTATCTTTTTCCTCAGATAAAAGCCACAAAAGGCTTTTCAACATAGCACTAGAAATGGCCCGAACTATTCGCCGGCGAACAGTTCCCGGCGAACATAGCTTGTTCACGTTCGCCTCGGCGGGCGAACATATGCGATGTTCGGTCCGCCCCCTATACATCATCATTAAGCAAACTTTGACCCTGTACCTTACAGTCAGCAGACACATTCCAGCCAATCAGCAGCATACCCTCCCTCCCAGACCCTCCCATCTCCTGAACAGCATCCATTTTAGATTCATTCGGAATTTGCAGTCTTAGTGAGAGGAGGGACAGTGTAGTTGCTGCTGATTTAATAGGGAAATCGATAGCTAGGCTAGTGAATTCAGTGTCCACTCCAGTCCTGAAAGACTCATCTGATCTCTGCTGTAAGGACAGCATCCTGACAGCACCCCAAAAAGCCCTTTTTAGGGCTGCTATATTAGTCTGCTTTTTTTTTTTTTCTTTCTCCATATATATATTGCAGTTGCCTGGCCTGCCCGTGTGTGAGGAGCTGCAGGCCCACAGACTGTAGTGTGCCCACTGCCAGTGCCCACCACTCATACCGTGTGGCACAGAACTTTGCATCAAACAAAGGCATTTAATTTTTACCCTTTAATCTAAGGTTAGTTGCCTGCCAGTGTGTGTCAGGCCGACTTCCACAGACTGTAGTGTGCCCACTGCCAGTGCCCACCACCACTCATACCGGGTGGCACAGGCATTTAATTTTTACACTTCAGTCTAATTTCAGTTGCTTGCCTGCTGCCAGTGTGTGTCAGGCCGACTTCCACAGACTGTAGTGTGCCCACTGCCAGTGCCCTCCACCACTCATACCGGGTGGCACAGGCATTTAATTTTTACACGTTAGTCTAATTTCAGTTGCTTGCCTGCTGCCAGTGTGTGTCAGGCCGACTTCCACTGACTGTAGTGTGCCCACTGCCAGTGCCCACCACCACTCATACCGGGTGTGACAGTAAATTGCACGGTGCAGACGCAGTGACCGTGGATTAAAACAAAGGGGAGGGAGCCAGCGTTTTTTTAATCATCTCCCCGTTCGAAAAATCAATTCAATAAATGGACCCCAGATTGGGGACGTAACAGGGATTAAACTGATGAGAATAGTACTACAGAAAATACCACTCATATCGGGTGTGACAGTAAATTGCACGGCGCAGACGCAGTGACCGTGGATTAAAACAAAGGGGAGGAGCCAGCGTTTTTTAACCATCTCCCGTTCAAAAATCAATTCAATTGACCTTTCGGGGACCCTTGGTGTTGTACGTGGCTGGGTGGAGGAAGAAACCTTCAATGACATCACCGGGACGTGGCTAGCTTGGTATCCAACCTTGTGCAAATGAGGAGTTTGCGGTTGTGCAAATGAACTGTTTGCGGTTGTTTGCGGTGCATTAAAAGGGGAGTTTGGTCTGTCAATGTCTGTAAAGTGGGCGTAACCCTTACACTACCTGATCGATACAACATCATACCTGATCGTATACACACACTAGATGTTTTAAAGCATGTTATTCCAAACAATTTAGGAATGTTAGTTGATTTATGCCCTTTATGGATTAAAACCCGACTCTGCGTCCACTACGTAATTTTCCATGGGAGTTTTGCCATGGATCCCCCTCCGGCATGCCACAGTCCAGGTGTTAGTCCCCTTGAAACAACTTTACCATCACTATTGGGGCCAGAAAGAGTCCCTTTGGTTTTTAAAATTCGCCTGTCTATTGAAGTCTATGGCGGTTCGCCCGGTTGCGAACATTTGCGGAAGTTCGCGTTCGCCGTTCGCGAACTGAAAATTTTATGTTCGCGACATCACTACATAGCACCTGCACCCCAATAACTAGTTGCTGGAATGATAGAGCTGTATTATGATACTATCTGGATCCCCAAGTAATCGCTTTTTTCACAATGAGGATTTTACTATGGCTAGCATCTGCACACGTCTCTCCCTGTCTGTGAAATGATTTCACTCACTATCCTTTCCCTGCACTAGTAAATTGCTTCTTTCTTTCTTTTTTTTAACAATTAGTTTTTCTTTCACTCCCTCTAGCGCCTGCATACACGTCTGTCCCTGAACAAAGAACGATACTGAATGTCTGAATCTAAGATGGCCACAGTATTTATCGGGCTGTGATATCACCGGGCCGGCTGGCTGCTGATTGGCTGCATGCATGGCATTATGGGTCATTATGGCCCACCTTCCCAGACTTCCTTGCCCCATGTCCTCACACATGTAGCCACCATTTCAGCCGCCATTGTAGCCGCCATGTTAGGAAAAATTACGATTCGTTACCATGAAGTGCAAGGAAATTCGCATTCGTTGCGAATCGAATTCTTCCTGAAATTCTAAATGAATTCCACTTTATCAGCTTCGATTCGCTCATCTCTAATCATAGTACATGTAAACATAAAAATTTTAAAATCACTCGAAAACAAGAAACAGACACCAAGAAGCTTTGTTACAAAAGTTTACAGGAAATAGAATAGCATATGGGAAGTAAGACAATATTACCGTATGTATGATAAAGTGCACAGGGAAGCAAAGAGATTTTTTTTCAAAATGTGATGAACATGTCAGTGTAAAGACAAAACGCTAACATACCCTAAGGGCTCATGCACACGACAGTGAAAAATGGCCGTGTGACGGCCGTCTAAGTAACGGCCGTCACACGGCCATTTTTACCACCAATGTAAGTCTATGGAGCTATTCACATGGCCGTTCTTTAAACGGCCAGTGAATAGCGTCCGTCCAAAAATAGGACATGTCCTATTTCTGGCTGTTTTCACGGCCGTGCGGACCCATTGAAAGCAATGGGACCATTTTTAACGGCCGATTGACAGGAAGGCACCCGTCTCACGGCCGTTAAAAAAGTGTAGACAGGCCATGAATGGTGGCCCCATATCGGCTGCAAACCGCAGGTCAATTCAGACCTGCGGTTTGCAGCGATTTCTGACTTGTCTGATCCCCGCGGTCTGTGACTGCGGGGATCAGACAGTTAAATGTCCATTTTTTTAAAACATTTTTGACCCCCTTCCCCCCCTGCAGCCCTCTTGCTGATTTGGTTGGGGGGCTGTGCAGGAGGGGGTTGCGGCAGCGCTATTTTTGTGGCAGGAGGCGGGCTGCAGGCGCAGGAGGCGGGCGGTGCGGCAGGGGGGATCGCAATTTTGATCCCCCGCCCGCCTCCTTTAAAAAGAATTCCCTGGTGTCTAGTGGGTATAGCAGGGGGTCAGCACATTGCTGACCCCTGCTATAAACTGCTGACATCTGTGCTGCAGATGTCAGCAGTTTAACCTCTTCCATACCGCGGCCCGTATGGACCGCGGTATGGAAGGGGTTAACAGGGAGGGAGCTCTCTCCCTCTCCCATCGGGGGGCTGCCGTGCCTATGCAGCCCCCTGACAGGATGGGGTCACAGAGGGAGGGAGCTCCCCTCCCCATCACCCGCTGTTCCCTTCTGGCAGCGGGTGATGGTCACCATGGAGACAGGACGCTTACTGAAGCGCCCTGCTCTCTCCATAGTGCTGAAAGCCTGAATAGATCTGCTATAGGAAGGTCTATTCAGGCTTTCTAAAGTAAAAAAAAAAAAAATACAGTAAGTTCACTATATAGTTTACTTACTGTATTTAATAGACCCAGGAAAGAACCAAGTGGGTCTAGGTAAAAAAAAAAATGTAAAAAAAGTGAAAATAAAAGAAAACACATATCACTGAATCAAAATGAAAAACATAAAATACTGTACATATATTAGGTATCGCCATGTCCGTAAAAACCTGCTCTATAAAAATATCACATGACCGAACACCTTAGGTGAACCCCATTAAAAAAAAATATTAAAAAATGGTGTAAATAAGCCATTTTTGGCCCCTTACGTCACAAAAAGTATATTACAAAGCGATCAAAAAGGCGTATGCCTCCCAAAAATGTACCAATCAAACCGCCATCTCATCCCGCAAAAAATGAGCCCCTACCTAAAACAATTGACCAAAAAATAAAAAAACTATGGCTCTTAGACTAAAACATGATTTTTTTGTTTCAAAAATGCTTTTTAGTGTTAAATGTAAAACAAGAACTAAAAAGTAGACATATTAGGTATCTCCACGTCCGTAAGAATCTGCTCTATAAAAATATCACATGACCTAAACCCTCAAGTGAACACTGTAAAAAAAATTTAATAAAAACTAGCCAAAAAAGCCATTTTTTTATAACTTTACATTACAAAACGGGTAATAGCAAGCGATCAAAATGTCATATGAACCCCCAAAATGTGCCAATCAAACCGTTACCTCATCCCGCAAAAATTATGCCCAACCTGATACAATCGCTTAAAAACTGAAAAAAACATGGCTCTCAGACTATGGAGACACTAAAACATTTTTTTGTTTGTTTCAAAAAGGATATTATTGTGTAAATCCTAAATAAATAAAAAAGGTATACATATTAGGTATCGCCGCATCCGTAAGGACCTGCTCTATTAAAACCCCTCAGGTCAACGCCATAAACATAAAAAATAAAAACATTGTCAAAAAAGCCATTTTTTATCACCTTACATCACAAAAAGTGTAATAGCAGGCGATCAAAAAGTCATATGCACCCCAAAATAATACAAATCAAACCGCCATCTCATCCTGCAAAAAATGAGCCCCTACATAAGACAGTCGCCCAAAAAAAAAAATATATGGCTTTCAGAATGTGAAGACACTAAAAAATCATTTTTTTCATGCTTTATTCTGTCAAACTGAAACAAACCCCCCAAAAAGTAGTCATATTTGGTATTGTCGCATCCGTCACAACCTGCTCTATAAAAAATAGCATACTATCTAACCTGTCAGTTCAACGATGTAAATAACAAAAAATAAAAACGGTCCCAAAACAGCTATTTTTTTGCAAATTTTCCATTTTAATCCATTTTTCCAGTAACAAAGCAAGGGTTAACAGCCAAACAAAACTCAATATGGATTGCCCTGATTCTCTAGTTTGCAGAAACACCCCATATGTGGTCGTAAACTGCTGTATGGCCAAACGGCAGGGCGTAGAAGGAAGGGAACGCCAAAAACTCCAAAATAGAAACTCCAAAAAAGTGACCCCATTTTGGAAACTACGGGATACAGTGGCAGTTTTGTTTGTATGATTTAAGGGTAAATATGATTTTTGTTTGCTCTATATTACACTTTTTTTGTTGAAAGGTAACAAAAAATAGAAATTCGGAAATTTCATCTCCATTTGCCAATAACTCTTGTGGAACACCTAAAGGTGTGTAGTTTCTTAGATGGGGTCACTTTTTTGGAGTTTCTACTCTAGGGGTGCATCGGGGGGGCTTCAAATGGGACATGGTGTCAAAAAACCAGTCCAGCAAAATACGCCTTCCAAAAACCATATGGCGTTCCTTTCCTTCTGTGCTCTGCCGTTTGGCCATACACCAGTTTACAACCACATATGGGGCGTTTCTGCAAACTACAGAATCAGGGCAATAAATATTGAGTTTTGTTTTACTGTTAACCCTAGCTTTGTTACTGGAAAAAATGGATTAAAATGGAAAATTCACCCCATAACAGTGTCACCCACAGATCCCCTCCATAACAGTGTCACCCACAGATCCCCTCCATAACAGTGTCACCCAGAGATCCCCTCCATAACAGTGTCGCCCACAGATCCCGTCCATAACAGTGTCGCCCACAGATCCCCCATGACACTGTCGCCCACAGATCATGGCAGTCAGAAGGATGGGTCTAGAAATAACTGCCAATCAAATTAATCCATTTTTCATGTCCGTGTTTCACGGACATGAAAAACTGATGTAAAACGGATGCAAAATGTACATTAAAAACGGACACATGGCCAGAAAATGGATGCACACACTGATGCAAAATGGCCATGAAAAACTGACAGTGTGTCCGTTTTTAACGGACGTTTTTTTTCACTGTCGTGTGCATGTAGCCTAAAAACTCTATCAGCCCTGGAGGTTTTTTCATTTTTGTTTTTAGAAAAAAATGCAATTCCGCAAAAGTTTTATGGGTTTTGTTTTTACGACATTCACTGTGCGTTAAAACTGACTTGTTACTTTCATTCTCTGGGTCAGTACAGTTACGGCAATACCCCATAAATATAGTTTTTCTTGCATTGTAAAAAAAAACGTGAAAGAAATTAGTTTTTCTTTTGATTGCCATATTCTGACCCCTATAACTTTTTTGCAGTTATGTGTAGGAAGCTGTTTGAGAGCTAATTTTAATAGTATGGGCATTTCACACTTGGTGATGCTTATGATGTTTATTTTTTATTGTTTTTTGATTTTTATTTTGGGGAAAGTACGCGATTTGAACTTTTATATTTTGTTTAGCCCCTAGGCGACCCATTAGGTAGCACTACGTCATGGCTGCCAATGGTAGATGATCGGGCTAGCACCACAGAGGTGCCTGCGAGATCAATGCAGGGGCCTGGCAGTCACTGACAGCTGGGCCCCTGCTGCATCCGCCGGCATTGCTGTAAACAGTGATGTCGGCAGATTTACCCCATGTATGCCGTAGTAATTCCTGACCAGAGCATACACAGGGCTTGCTGAGTGTTTCAACTCCCCCCTTCTCCCCCAACCCCATAAGGTCCCCGTGGCCGGGGATGGGTACCCAATAGCTGAGAAGGCAGCCCAATGCCTTACACAGGCATCGGGGCTTACCCTCCACTGATCCTATGAGATCCAGGCTTATTAGGATCTATAGTAGTGCATGTAGAGGGGATCAGACCCCCAAAAGTTGAAGTCCCACAGTGGGACAGAAAAAAAAAGTAAAAAAAATAAAGTTAAATAAAGTGTTACTTATAAAAAAAAAAAAGAAAGTTTCAAGTAAAAAAAATGCCTTTTTTCTCTAATAAGGATATACAAAGTTGTAAAAAGAAAGAGAAAAGCAGACATATTAGGTATCGCTGTGTCCATAACTACTGGTTTTATAAAAAATATTACATAATACACCCTGTCAGGTGAACCTAAAACCTATGCATTTTTTTTTGTCACCTTACATCAGAAAAAGTGTGCCATATGTAGCCCAAAATAGTACCAATCACAGTCATTTCATCCTGTAAAAAAGAGCCCCTACATAAGACAATCGCCCAAAAAATAAAAATAAAATATGGCTATCAGAAAATGGAGACACAAAAACATGATTTTTTCTTTTAAAAATGTTTTTGTGTAAAACTGAAATAAATAAAAAAAACAGACATACCGTAGTAGGCATCACCACATCCATAACAACCTGCTCTATAAAAACATCACATTATCTACCTCCTCAGGTGAACAGCGTAATAAAAAACTGTTGCAAAAGCAATTTTTTATTACCTTGCATCACAAAAAGTGTAATAACAAGTGATCAAAAAGCCTTATGTGGTCCAAATAGTACCAATCAAACCATCATGTCCTCCCACAAAAAGAGTCCCTGCATAAGACAATTTGGCTTTCAGAAAATGGAAATGCAAAAACATTTTTTGTCTTTCAAAAATGCTTTTATTGTGTAAAACTTAAATAAATAATAAAAAGTAGACATATTCGGTATCGCTGTGTCTGTAATGACCTACTATATAAAATATCATATGACCTTCCCCCTCAGGTGAATTCTGTAAAAAAACAAAAATAACCTGTGCCAAAACAGCAATTTTTTTTTCTTACCTTGCCCTATAAACTAATATTGAATGATCAAAACATCATATGTACCCAAAAATGGTATCTATTAAAAATATCAACTCTTCTTGCAAAAGAAGAGCCCCTACACAAGACATCATCTAAAAAATAAAACCATTGTAGCTTTCAGGAAATGGTGACACAAAAACATGATTTTTTTTCAAAAATGCTTTATTAAGTAAAACTTTACTGAAACATTACTGAAAAGTTAAAGTTAGGCATATTTGATATTGCTACATCCGTAACCACTTGCTCTATAAAAATAGCACATGATTGAAACTGTCAAATGAACATCTTAAAAAACAAAAAATAAAAACTGTGCCAGAACAGCCATTTTTTTGGTTATCTTGCCTCACAAAAAATGTTATATAGAGTGATCAACAATCATATGAACCCCAAAATAGTACCAACAAAAAAGTCACCCTATCCCATAGTTTCCAAAATAGGGTCACTTTTTGGGACTTTCTGCTGGTGGTCTAATGGTGATTCTTTCCTTTTGAGCCCATCTGTTTGCCCATACAGCAGTTTACGACCACATTTCAGGTGTTTCTGTAAACTGCAGAATCAGGTAATAGATATTTAGTTTAGGGTACTTTCCCAATAGCGGTTTTCTTTTCCAGCATTGAGTTTCGTCAAAGGGGCTCAGTACCGGAAAAGAACTGATCAGTTATATCCTAATGCATTCTGAATGAAGATATATCTGTTCAGGATGCATCAGGATGTCTTCAGTTCAGTCACTGAACAGCGTTTTGGACGGAGATAATACCGCAACATGCAGCATTATTATCTCCGCCCAAAATTCTGGATCAGTTGCCAGAATGCCGGATCCGGTATTAATTTACATTGAAATGTATAAGTGCCAGATCCAGCATTAGAAATACCTGAAGGACAGATGCGTCCTTCCAGTCTGCGTATGCGCATACCTTTAAAACCGTAAAAAAAATATGACAAGCGGAGAGACGGATCCGTTCTTGCAATGCATTTGTGAGACAGATCCGCATCCGTCTACAAATGCATTCAGTTTCCGATTACGGAACTGCTTGCCGGATCACTTTGCCGCAAGTGTGAAAGTACCCTTAGTTTGGCTGTTAACCCTTGCTGTCTCACAGGAAAAAATGATTTAAAAAGGAAAATCTGCCTAAGAAATGCAATTTAGAAATTTCATCTCCATTTTCCTTTTAATGCTTATGGAACACCTAAAGGGTTAACAAAGGTTGTAAATTCAGACCCAGCCTCTATTTAAGCTGGAGTCATGTAGCGCCGCACGTCACACTGCTCTGATTAGTGTAGGGAGAGGATGCAGCTTCTGTAAGGGCGAAATTAGGCAGGCAAAAGTCAGCAACAGCACCTAATGAAGTGATCGATCTACAGCTGGGAATCATTCAACTTCTGCTAGTTAATTGCTCAAGGGTTTTTAGGCTGCAGAGAGCGTTTTTCTGTCACTTTTTTCTGGGGTGAATGGCGGCCATTTTGTGTCTTTTTTTGTCTTGTGGTGCACCATCACAAGCAGCCACCAAGTCCATCAATCCATCAATATTAGTTGTTTTTTTTTTTGCTATATCCTACATCAGGCTCGCCTGTGCTTATTGTCACCCCTAGAAACTCAGGATAGAAATTTCTATATTTTATTGACGGGTTAAATTCAATTGCCAAAATAGCAATCCCCTAAATCTGGTGTCCGCGCAGTGGCTGGCCAAGTTTAATAGTGTCCGGCAAAGGATAGATTTTGTTCTGGGGTGAACTCAATTGCCAAAATAGCAATACCGTAAATCAGTGGTTTTAGCTGTGGCTGGCCGAGTTTAATAGTGTCCGGCAAAGGATATATTATTTTCTGGGGTTAAATTCAATTGCTAAAATAGCAATACCATAAATCAGTGGGTTTTGCTGTGACAGGACAAGTTTTATAGTGTCTGTCAAAGGATATTTTATTTTCTGGGGTGAAATTCAATTGCCAAAATAGCAATCACCTAAATCTGATGTCCCAGTTTAAAACTGTCCAGCAAAGGATAGATTTTAAATTGTTGGGTGAAATATTACCATTTTTGCCAGGTACAAACCCCTGCACTGTATAACTGACAGGGAACTTACAATTTACAGGCGGTTACATTTTTGCATGAAATAAAGCCTTTTTGGGCTATGAAGCCAAAGGAAGTCGCCAATAAGTTTTTTTATTTTTTATTTTTTAAAATAAATTAGTGTAGACCCCAAAACATTGGGAAAATATAAAAAATAAAACAAAGTGTAAGTGCACGGTAGTATAACAGTGGTTGGGTGAGGCCGGTATACATGTCTATTCTGCATAAGGTACAAACAAGTCCTGGCAGATCCATGCCTGGTTCTTTTTAATAAACGAAAGCTTGCCCACATTGTCTGAGGACAGGCGGCTGCGCTTGTCTGTGATAATGCCACCAGCCATGCTATACACATGTTCAGACAATACAGTGGCTGCAGGGTAGGCCAGCACCTCCAAGGCGTAAAGGGCAACCTCAGGACATGTGCCCAATTTGATGACCCAGAAGTTGAATGGGGCAGACCCAGTGGCGTAGCTAGAAATAATTGGGCACCACAGCAAATTTTTTAATGGGGCCCCCCTCCCCCTGTAACATTTGTGCAAACCCCTTCCTTTCATGCCGCCATGCCTGTGGCTACTAAAGATCGCTCTCTCAGACCAGGCCAAGCAGCTGTTCCATTTGTTTTCTACACTGTCTATACTGCCACTGTATATAATTTCATTGTATAATACTGCTAGTCCTCCTCCTCCTCCTGGATGGGCCCTTTCTAGGTCACGGCCCCAAAGCAGTTGCTTCCCCTTCTTCCCCTGTAGCTATTCCCCTAGGCAGACCCATCAATCAGTACGTGTACTGTTTCACCATGTTGCTGAAATGCAAATGCTGCCTCCTGTTAAGATGTAGTGATGTCGCGAACATAAAATTTTCAGTTCGCGAACAGCGAACGCGAACTTCCGCAAATGTTCGCGAACAGGCGAACCGGGCGAACCGCCATAGACTTCAATAGACAGGCGAATTTTAAAAACCAAAGGGACTCTTTCTGGCCACAATAGTGATGGAAAAGTTGTTTCAAGGGGACTAACACCTGGACTGTGGCATGCCGGAGGGGGATCCATGGCAAAACTCCCATGGAAAATTACGCAGTGGACGCAGAGTCGGGTTTTAATCCATAAAGGGCATAAATCAACTAACATTCCTAAATTGTTTGGAATAACATGCTTTAAAACATCCAGTGTGTGTATACGATCAGGTATGATGTTGTATCGATCAGGTAGTGTAAGGGTTACGCCCGATTCTCAGACATTGACATACCAAACTCCTCTTTTAATGCACCGCAAACAGTCCATTTGCACAACCGCAAACTCCCCATTTGCACAAGGTTGGATACCAAGCTAGCCACGTCCGGTGATGTCATTGAAGGTTTCTTCCTCCACCCAGCCACGTACAACACCAAGGGTCCCCGAAGGTCAATTGAATTGATTTTTCGAACGGGGAGATGGTTAAAAAACGCTGGCTCCCTCCCCTTTGTTTTAATCCCACGGTCACTGCTTCTGCGCCGTGCAATTTACTCTCACACCCGATATGAGTGGTATTTTCTGTAGTACTATTCTCATCAGTTTAATCCCTCTAACGTCCCCAATCTGGGGGCCATTTATTGAATAGATTTTTCGAACGGGGAGATGGTTAAAAAACGCTGGCTCCCTCCACTCTGTTTTAATCCACGGTCACTGCGTCTGCGCCGTGCAATTTACTGTCACACCCGATATGAGTGGTATTTTCTGTAGTACTATTCTCATCAGTTTAATCCCTCTAACGTCCCCAATCTAGGGGCCATTTATTGAATAGATTTTTCGAACGGGAGATGGTTAAAAAACGCTGGCTCCCTCCACTCTGTTTTAAACCACGGTGACTGCGTCTGCGCCGTGCAATTTACTGTCACACCCGATATGAGTGGTATTTTCTGTAGTACTATTCTCATCAGTTTAATCCCTGTTACATCCCATATCAGGGATTGCCTTTTGTGAAAAAAATTTAGGCCTGGTACCTTCGACTGCCTTCACAATGACAGACCAAACTCTCATACACCAAACTGAATTGATTTCAGGAACCGGGAGATGGAAAAAGCAGCTTGGTCGGTCCTCATACTCCCAAATTGGGGCACTGCGCGTGCACAGAGCAATGTGCTGTGACACCCTATATGAGTGGTGTCTTAACTAGTACTATTCCTATCAGCGGCGGGCGGGTGCGTGGTAACTTGAGAGCAGGTGACCAAAGCTGAGCTGGAGGAAGATGGTGCGTCAAGGTTCTTAGCGGAAGCTGTTGAAGATTGGGTGTCCTGTCTAAGCCAGTCAACTACGTCCTCAGAATTTTTCGGGTTCAGGGTACATGGCCTCTGAACACTAGGCATTATTCAGGGACAGTGGAAATCACAGCACCACGACCACGACGGCCCCTGCGAGTCTGGCCTGCCTCTGCCTGTCATTTTTTTCGATAAGTGGTACTGTGCCACCCTGTATCAGTGGTGGGCACTGGCAGTGGGCACACTACAGTCTGTGGAAGTGGGCCTGACACACACTGGCAGCAGGCAAGCAACTGAAATTAGACTAATGTGTAAAAATTAAATGCCTTATTTATCGTCAAGCTACTGTGCCACCCGGTATCAGTGGTTGGCACTGGCAGTGGGCACACTACAGTCTGTGGAGGTGGGCCTGACACACACTGGCAGGAGGCAAGCAACTGAAATTAGACTAATGTGTAAAAATGAAATGCCTTATTTATCGGCAAGCTACTGTGCCACCCGGTATCAGTGGTTGGCACTGGCAGTGGGCACACTACAGTCAGTGGAAGTGGGCCTGACACGCACTGGCAGCAGGCAAGCAACTGAAATTAGACTAATGTGTAAAAATTAAATGCCTTTTTTATGCAAAGTCCTGTGCCAGCCGGTATGAGTAGTGGGCACTGGCAGTGGGCACACTACAGTCACTGGAAGTCAGCCTGACACACACTGGCAGGCAACTAAACTTAGATTAAAGTGTAAAAATTAAATGCCTTTTTTGATGCAAAGTCCTGTGCCACATGGGATGACAGGGGTGGGCACTGGCAGTGGGCACACTACAGTCAGTGGAAGTCGGCCTGACACACACTAGCAGCAGGCAAGCAGCTGAAATTACACTAAAGTGTAAAAATTAAATGCCTTTTTTGATGCAAAGTCCTGTGCCAGCCGGTATGAGTGGTGGGCACTGGCAGTGGGCACACTACAGTCACTGGAAGTCAGCCTGACACACACTGGCAGGCAACTAACCTTAGATTAAAGTGTAAAAATTAAATGCCTTTTTTGATGCAAAGTCCTGTACCACACGGGATGACAGGGGTGGGCACTGGCAGTGGGCACACTACAGTCTGTGGGCCTGCAGCTCCTCACACACAGGCAGGCCAGGCAACTGCAATATGTATATAAAGGAAAAAAAAAGCAGACTAATGTTGCAGCCCTAAAAAGGCTTTTTGGGGTGCTGTCAGGACGCTGTCCTTACAGCAGAGATCAGATGAGTCTTTCAGGACTGGAGTGGACACTGAATTCACTAGCCTAGCTATCGATTTCCCAATTAAATCAGCAGCAATTACACTCTCCCTCCTCTCACTAAGACTGCAGCTTCAGAATGAATCTAAAATGGATGCTGTGCAGGAGGTGGGAGGGTCTGGGAGGGAGGGTATGCTGCTGATTGGCTGGAATGTGTCTGCTGACTGTGAGGTACAGGGTCAAAGTTTGCTCAATGATGATGTATAGGGGGCGGACCGAACATCGCATATGTTCGCCCGGCAGAGGCGAACGCGAACAAGCTATGTTCGCCGGGAACTGTTCGCCGGCGAATAGTTCGGGCCATCTCTACTAAGATGTTCCAGATCTGCTGGTGTTGCAGGTTGTTGTGGCGTGATGACAAAGCTTTTCCACATTTCACCCATGATAACCCTGCCTTCTGAGGTGTTGCTGGTGACCCAGCTGCATTGGCAAATTCTTCCTCCTCCTCCTCTGCCTTCACCTTGTGCTTCCACAGAGTCCCCAGTGTCAGGTGTGAATGCCATCAGCAGCGTGTCTACTAGCGGGCTCATCTTCCTATTACACTCCAGTGAGGGAATTAAGGACTGCACATTGTCCTTGTAACAGGGATCCAGCAGGGTGGCCACCCAGTAATCAGCAAAAGTTAGAATGTGGCAGTAACTGGGCGGTCGTTGAGCAGGCACTGCAACATGTAGTCGCTCATGTCTGCCAGGCTGCCCAGAGGCAAGGACAAGCTATCCTCTTTGAGGGAGGTATATCGTCTGTGTCCTCTGTATCCCCCAGCGTTCCTCCTACTCCTCTTCCTCATCCTCCAGAACTGTGCCCTGGCTGGACAATTGTGTTCCAGGCCAGGGCCTATGTTGGTGCAGATACCCACCCTCCGAGCCACTTGTATTTGGTTGGCCTTAAGTTAAGGATAAGGCGTGTATATAGTTTTGTTTCTTTATATGGTTAGTTTAGCAGCATTATAGTTATTTTAATATGTTTTTAAGTGAATTTGTAAATAGTTTGTTAATGGTTTGAGTGAAAGGGGGGGGGGGGGTGGTGTTAAGTGTGTAGGGTGCACCGATCCATATAATATATTAACTGCTTAATAATGACGGTTTGATTAACTAATCATGTCTCTGTCAACCATGCACTAAGGTTTATAATCATGTAAAGTTTTTATAATCATGTTATGCAACCATTTTTGTAATTCTCATTTTCTTTCTTTCTTTCTTTCTTTCTTTCTTTCCTTCTTTCTTTCTTTCCTTTCCTTTCTTTTCTTTCTTTTCTTTCTTTCTTTCTTTCCTTTCTTTCTTTCTTTCTTTCTTTCCTTACTTTCTTTCTTTTCTCTTTCTTTTCTCTTTCTTTCTTTCCTTTCTTTCTTTTCTTTCCTTTCTTTCTTTCTATTTCTTTCTTTCTTTTCTTTCTTTCTTTCTTTCCTTTCCTTTTTTTCTTTCTTTCTTTCCTTTCTTTCTTTCCTTTCTTTCTTTACTTTCTTTCTTTCTTTCTTTCTTTCTTTCTTTCTTTCTTTTCTTTCTTTCTTTCTTTCCTTTCTTCTTTCTTTCTTTCTTTTCTTCTTTCTTTCTTTTCTTTCTTTCCTTTCTTTCTTTTTCTTTCTTTCTTTCTTTCCTTTCTTTCTTTCTTTTCTCTTTCTTTCTTTCTTTCTTTCTTTCTTTTCTCTTTCTTTCTTTCTTTCTTTCTTTCTTTCTTCTTTCTTTCTTTCTTTCTTTCTTTCTTTCTTTCTTTCTTTTCTTTCTTTCTTTCTTTCTTTCTTTTCTTTCTTCTTTCTTTCTTTCTTTCTTTCTTTCTTTCTTCTTTCTTTCTTTCTTTCTTTCTCTTTTCTTTTCTTTCTTTCTTTCTTTCTTTCTTTCTTTCTTTCTTTTTCTTTCTTTCTTCTTTCTTTCTTTCTTTCTTTCTTTCTTTCTTCTTTCTTTCTTTCTTTCTTTCTTTCTTTCTTTTCTTTTCTTTCTTTTTTCTTTCTTTCTTTCTTTCTTTCTTTCTTTCTTTCTTTCTTCTTTCTTTTTTCTTTCTTTCTTTCTTTCTTTCTTTCTTTCTTTCTTTCTTTCTTTCTTTCTTTCTTTCTTTCTTTCTTTCTTTCTTTCTTTCTTTCTTTCTTTCTTTCTTTCTTTCTTTTTCTTTCTTTCTTTCTTTCTTTCTTTCTTTCTTTCTTTCTTTCTTTTCTCTTTCTTTCTTTTCTTTCTTTCTTTCTTTCTTTCTTTCTTTTCTTTCTTTCTTTCTTTTCTTTCTTTCTTTCTTTTCTTTCTTTCTTTCTTTCTTTCTTTCTTTCTTTCTTTCTTTCTTTCTTTCTTTCTTTTCTTTCTTTCTTTCTTTCTTTCTTTCTTTTCTTTCTTTCTTTCTTTCTTTTCTTTCTTTCTTTCTTTCTTTCTTTCTTTCTTTCTTTTCTCTTTCTTTCTTTTCTTTATTTTCTTTCTTTCTTTCTTTCTTTCTTTCTTTCTTTCTTTCTTTTCTTTCTTTCTTTCTTTCTTTCTTTTTCTCTTTCTTTCTTTCTTTCTTTTCTTTCTTTTCTTTCTTTCTTTTCTTTCTTTCTTTTCTTTCTTTCTTTCTTTCTTTCTTTCTTTCTTTCTTTCTTTCTTTTCTTTCTTTTCTTTCTTTTCTTTCTTTCTTTCTTTCTTTCTTTCTTTTCTTTCTTTCTTTCTTTCTTTCTTTCTTTCTTTCTTTCTCTTCCTTTCTTTCTTTCTTCTTTCTTTCTTTCTTTTCTTTCTTTCTTTCTTTCTTTCTTTTCTTTCTTTCTTTCTTTCTTCTTTCTTTCTTTCTTTCTTTCTTCTTCTTTCTTTCTTTTCTTTCTTTCTTTCTTTCTTTCTTTCTTTCTTTTTCTTTCTTTCTTTCTTTTCTTTCTTTCTTTCTTTCTCTTCTTTCTTTCTTTTCTTTCTTTCTTTCTTTTCTCTTTCTTTCTTTTCTTTCTTTCTTTCTTTCTCTTTCTTTCTTTCTTTCTTCCTTTCTTTCTTTTCTCTTTCTTTCTTTTTCTTTCTTTCTTTACTTTCTTTCCTTTCTTTCCTTTCTTTCTTTTCTTTCTTTCCTTTCTTTCTTTTCTTTCTTTTCTTTCTTTCTTTTCTTTCTTTCTTTCTTTCCTTTCTTTCTTTCCTTTCTTTCTTTCTTTCTTTCCAGCCTGATGAAGGGCGGTCCATAAAACGCCCGAAACGTTGTATTGTACCTATCACTAAGTCCGGCAATAAAACACAAAATTGCATTTGAAAATACCTTTGGAGTGCCGTCTGAATTCCTAAAAATATGTATATGTACCCTGAAGTGGAGCGGGATACAGCCCTCTGACGTGCACCCTCCAGCCTAGAAGTGACGGAAGTGCCGTGGCTATAAAGCTCAGAGTGTGTAGGGTGTGACGCTGTTTGGGTTTATTTTCCATCCGCTTTCTACACTGTCTATACTGCCACTGTATATAATTTCATTGTATAATGCTGTTGAGGGGGCCCTGACAAAGTCTTTTAGTCCTCCTCCTCCTCCTCCTGGATGGGCCCCTTCTAGGTCAGGGACCCAAAACAGTGTGCTTCCCATGCTTCCCTGTAGCTACGCCCCTGGGCCAACCCATCAATTAGTATGTGTATTCTTCCACCATGTTGCTGAAATGCTGCCTCCTGCTAAGACGTTCCAGATCTGCTGGTGGTGCAGGTTGTTGTGGCGTAATGACAAAGCTGGGTGCCACCCTGCTGAGAACATGGTTCCTCCTCATCCTCCTGGACAACTGTGTTCCAGGCCAGGGACTATGTTGGTGCAGGAACCCACCCTTCGAGCCACTTGGATGTCAATGGCCTTAAGTTAAGTATAAGGCGTGTATATAGTTTTGTTTGTTTATATAGTAAGTTTAGCTGCATTATAGTTATTTTAATATGTTTTTAGGAAAAATTTTAAATAGTTTAATGGTTTGAGTGAAAGGGGGGTGGGAGTGTTGTGTGTTTCACTGTCTGGTGTTTAGGAATTTCTGCACCCCAAATTCAGCACATGTGGCAGGCAGGGGATGTGTGTCAAACCGGCTAGGCCCAGACCTGCTAGTATATTTCGCCCATTAGCGCACAACACCATGTTCCATGCCTGTCCACAGCTCCTGTGCGGTGCGGGGTTTGTCCCACAAACACACAAGTTTTAAAACAACCTGCTGTCGTTTCCCCCTGGCTGTGCTGCTGTGGGTGGTGGATTTGTTACGCTGAGTGGATGAGGAGGAGGTAGAGGAGGAGGAAGCTGAGTAGGAGGAGGAGGTAACAGGATACAAAGATAAATGCCCAGCAATCCTCGGGGGCGGAAGGACATTCGCAAAAATGCTATCCGCCTTTGGGCCAGCCGCTACATTTACCCACTGTGTTGTTGGTTATGTGGACGTTGCCACAGATAGCGTTGCGCCCATGTTCTCAGCAGGGTGGCACCCAAGCCAGCTCACGGGCAGCTGGGTCACCATCAGCACCTCAGAAACAAAATATCATAGTTGATACTGCCCCGGTGGGTTACTGGGTGTTACTATATATTACCAACAGCCTAGAACTATGATATTTTGTTTCATGGTATTTATACATGTATTTCTCTATATTGGGGTGCGATCTATGGCACATAATTTGTTTTATGTATGTCGGTACTTGTGCATGAACGGGCGTCCTTGTTGCTTAGCAACTGATGCACGGAGCCTGCTTTAAGACGCGCAGGGTATTGACGTCACTGAATGTAGCCGGAAGAAGCGCAAGACAGCGCGAAACGGCCGTCGCTACTCTATGTGCCTCGTGATGTAGGCGTCCGTCCATTGCCCTGTATTTACTTGTTTGTGCAACGATGCAATAAACGAAGAAACGAAGAATCGCAGTGGTGAGTGCCGCCTTTTTCTTGCTTTTCCTCCTGATATACTATCATAGACTTTATTTTTGGCTGGCACCACCGCTACTGCAACCTACTGTTTGCCGTTCAGAATCTCACCTATAAGGAGCCCTTGGAGCGGTGCTGCCCTGCTACTACCCTTTTATGCACATATACTATATCTCTCATTGAATTAGGGCGTGCACGCATTTACCTGAAAGCGGGAAGATATACCCCCGATACATGAGGTTTGGTTGATCCACTATGTCTGAAGACACGGCACCAGGTATCAATATGGGCAGAGAAGGGGCGGACGCCTTTTTCATCGAGTGCAACTCGAAAGACACTTTGCACTCCATGAGTACTAAAACGTTAGAGATTCATGTTTCTGAGTTGGCTTATCGGGAAGTTCGCTTGTTTTGGACTATCAACTCTCTGAGGTCGTATAAAGAAAGCAACAGAGTTCCACGGGGCCTCAGAATCTTTAAAGAGTTGGCATAATTCGAAGATGACTCTATTTTCAATACCGAATGGAAAGAGCTGCACATGACCTTTTCACTACAGATCCAGCAATTAGTCCTGCGAAGAAATGAGCAGGAATATGAAGTTGTGAATGATGATCTCATGAAGGCCAAAGAGATTCTGCGTACAAGGCTAACTGAGGTCCAATTCCAGTCATTTGAGAAACGTCTTAATAAAAAGTTGTTGGTAATACAGAATGACATAAAAGAACGCAAGAAGGATAAGTTCTTACGTGATAAACGGGACTATGATACAGGACGGGTCTTCGACTGGAACCGTAGGAGACCAAGGAGAAGACGTCCCATTCAGAGAAATAAGTCCGACTTCTGGACCACTGACTCAGATTCCAGCATCTCTGATGACCCAAACTCCGCAGTCGATCAAAACCAGCACAAGACCCCTTTAAAACCCCGCACTCGACGAGGGGGGAGACGGAGGAAACGGCAGGATCAGAAGATCGACCCGCAATCGCAAACAAGTCTCTTGGAGACATTAACTGATTCTGATGAGGTCCCTAACGTTTTTAATCTGACCAATGTCGAGCTGTCGCCAGCCTACATCTCAGTCCTTAATCGAGGACTGGGATACAGTCTCGTTGAACAGTTCGACAGAGTGTCCTTCGAGATAGATCTTTATAAAGCAGTACGTAAACTGTTTCTATGCAAATCTTTTGCTGACATCCCACCTAGAGTTCAGATGACCAGAGAAGGTGAAATCCCAGTATCCCTTGACCACCTGGGCTTCTTTGAGGAAGGGAAATTTAACGATATGGAACGGGATTGCCTGAGACTCTTAAGTGACACTCCTGTATTGGATGAATATGAGGAAGAACATAGTGCGTTCGCCGGGGGGATTAAATCGGCATTCTCTCCCCCCATGCCCGCCGGTGGTGGCATCGACATCTTTTATAAGAGAGTGCTACGAGATATGCGAGCACTCCTGTATCCTAGGGCCCCTGCTAATATCACTGAAGATAAACAGAAGGCATTGCTCTGGCTACAGAGATGTAATGATGTCGTTGTCAAGCCGGCGGACAAGGGGGGTAATGTAGTGGTGATGACCACTGATTACTATCATGGTGAAGCAATGAGACAGTTGTCTGATGCTGGCACCTATGAGAAACTTTCCGGCGATCCCACAGAATCTTTGCGAAGGTCACTCATATGCCTATTAGAGAGATTCATTAATATAGGTTTTTTAGCCAACAATGTGCTAGATAAATTGGTTCCCACTTGTCCACACAAGCCATCTTGGTATTTCTTGCCTAAGGTGCACAAGTCACCGACCCAACCCCCTGTTAGACCCATTGTGGCGGGGATTGGGTCGGTGACTGAGCCCTTGTCCAAGTACCTTGATTGGCTGTTGCGGCCGGTGTTGCGCAAGTCTCCCACCTATTTACGAGACACCAAGGACTTCCTGGTGGCCCTGGAGGATATCCAGTGGCAGGAAGGTTGGTGCCTCGTTTCCTTGGATGTAGAAAGCCTCTACACCCGGATACCACATGGCCTGGGTGTGGCTATGGTTCTCGAGACGCTTCGCAACACCGACAAAAGTGAGGTTTACAGAGAGTTTATAGAAGAAGCATTGAACTTCGTTTTAATGAACAATACTTTCAAGTTTGGCCATACTTGGTATAAGCAGTTGCATGGTACGGCCATGGGTACTCCCGTGGCTTGTACATTTGCAAATATCTATCTTAGCAAATTGGAAGATAGGTTTGTGTTTGACATCAACAATCCATTTATTTATCTGATACATAGATTTGTCCGCTATGTGGATGATGTCTTCATGGTGTGGAGGGGAACGCGGGCAGAATGCTCAGAGTTAGTGGCCTATTTAAATTCTGTGAATGACATGAATATTTTATTCACTTTGAATTTTGGGGGGACCACTCTTGAATTTCTTGATGTGCGCATCTCTATTGTAGATGGGGCCATCATTACAGAAACTTTTCGTAAGCCCACCGCATCCAATTCCCTTCTACACCATGACAGTTTCCATCCACATAGCGTGAAGGAGGCCATCCCTTATGGTCAATTTATACGTCTTAGGCGTATTAACAACACCGATGCTGGCTATGATAGACAGTCAGCTGAGTTAAAATCTAGATTCCTTCAGAGGGGTTACCCCAGGAAAGTAGTTGATAGGGCTTACACCAGAGCTCGATCGAGAACACGGCCTGACCTCCTATACGGAACAGGCATTGGAGACAAGAAAGAGGAGAACAGCGATAGAGTTGTTTTTGTGTTTAAGTTTAGCCCCCTAGCTAACCTCATCAAACAGACGATTGTAAGCAACTGGGACCTACTTAGAACAGAATCTGGTTTAGGAGCTATCATTCATAATAGACCTCTTATTACCTTTAGGAGAACGGGCACCATTAAGGATAAAATAGTGAGTAGTGTATATAAGGAAGTCTGCACTGGTAGCACTTGGCTTACTAGTCGTAGACCAATTGGCAACTTTTCATGTGGTCAGTATAATTGTCGGAAAAAGGTTTTTTCCATATGTGGAGTGCGCCACAGGGTGACACAGTTTATCAATTGCAGGACGCAATTTGTGGTTTATGTGGTTCTGTGCACATGTGGCGCCTTCTACATTGGAAAAACGATTAGGCCTCTTTTTGAACGATTTTAGGGAACACCTAAACTCTGTGCGCTCTGGTAAGGGCTGCCCTAGACTCATCGAACATGTGCGAAAGGATCACAGTGGTGACACTACATGCCTCAGTTTTGGAGGTTTAGAGGTTGTCCCCCCTCCACCCCGTGGTGGGAATAGACACCGCCTTCTCCTTCAACGAGAAGCCAGCTGGATCATCCGCACAGATGCGATGGGCCTGGGCGGACTCAATGAGCGTAATGACTTATGTGTTTTTATTTAAGTCAATATTGCCCCCGGTGGGTTACTGGGTGTTACTATATATCACCAACAGCCTAAAACTACTATATTTTGTTTCATAGTAATTATACATGTATGTCTCTATAAAGGGGTGCGATTTATGGCACATAATTTGTTTTATGTATGTCGGTATCTGTGCATGAACGGGCGTCCTCGTTGCTCAGGAACTGATGCACGGAGCCTGCTTTAAGACGCGCAGGGTATCGACGTCACTGAATGTAGCCGGAAGAAGCGCAAGACAGCGCGAAACGGCCGTCGCTATTCTATGTGCCTTGTGATGTAGGCGTCCGTCCATTGCCCTGTATTTACTTGTTTGTGCAACGATGCAATAAACAAAGAAATGAAGAATTGCAGTGGTGAGTGCCGCCTTTTTCTTGCTTTTCCTCCGATATACTATCAGAGATGAGAAGTTCTCTTTGTATCGGGGTTCGAGAAGAGTGAACACCCAGTAATCTGTGTTACATATCTAAAATGCGTATAACGAGAGGGAATAGCAGGCTAACATGAAGTCAGCCATGTGTGCCAGAATACCAACAGGCAAGAAGTTGAATGTCAACATCAGGATGACTCTCCATCCCCTCATCCTCCTCCTCCTCTTCTGCCCATCCACGCTGAACAGATGGAATTAAAGTTCCATGGGTACTACTGCTGTAGCAGAGGCAAGTGTCTCCAGCTCCTCCTCCTCCTCCTCTTCATGGCCCAATTCGCGCTGAGAAGACAAACTATGGGTGGTCTGGCTATCACCCTATGTAATGTTCTCCCCCATTTCCTCGTCTGCCACATTCAGAGAGTCGTCCTTAATTGTGAACAGCGATCGTTTGAGTAGACACAGCAGTGGGATGGTTACGCTGATAATAGCGTTATCCCCACTAACCATCTGTGTGGATTTATCAAAGTTTTTTAAATCCTCACAGAGGTCTGACATCAATGCCCACTCCTCACTTGTGAATAGTGGCAGTTGACTGTTGCAGCTGGTATTCCACAACTACCCTCTGCTGCTCACAAAGCCTAGCCAACATGTACAACATAGAGTTCCAGCGCATGCTCACATCACACAACAGTCAGTTTGCTGGAAGTCGCAAGCACTGCTGCAGCGTTGCCAGACCGGCTGAAGTTGTGGACGACGTGGGCTAGGCACGGGATGTGTGTCAGGTTTCCAAGCTCCAAAGCCGCCACCAAGTTACGGCCATTGTCAGACACAACCATGCCTGGTTGTAGGTTGAGTGGCAAGAGCCACAGCTTGGTCTGGTCCCTTATACCCTGCCACAGCTCTGCAGCGGTGTGCTGTTTGTCCCCTAAGCAGATCAGCTTCAGCATGGCCTGTTGATGCTTACCCACAGCAGTGCTATACTGCTTCCAGCTAGCGACTGATGGCTGACTGCTGTTGGAGGTGGAAGTGGAGGAGGAGGAGAAGTGGGGGTTGGAGCCAGTAACATAGCTGCTGGCAGAGACCCTGATGGACATAAGGCCCGCAATCCTGGGCGTGGGTAGCACCTGTGCCATCCCAGGGTACGATTCACTTCCGGCCTCCACAACATTCATCTAGTGTGCGGTCAGGGAAATGTAGCATCCCTGGCCACCAGCACTTGTCCATGTGTACGTGGTGAGGTGGACTTTCCCAGTAAATGCGTTGGTCAGGGCACGGGTGATGTTGTGGGACACATGCTGGTGTAAGGTGGGCACAGCACATCGTGAAAAATAGTGGCAGCTGGGGACAGTGTACCGACGGACGGCCGCCGACATCAGGCTGTGGAAGGCCTCAGTGTCCACAAGCCTAAATTGCAACATTTCAAGGGCCAGTAATTTCGAAAGTTGCGCATTTAGTGCAATGGCCTGTGGGTGGGTGGGTATTTGTGCTTGCGTTCAAATGCCTGTGTTATCGACATTTGGACGCTGCGCTGGGACAGGGAAGTGGATGTTGTTGCTGACGGTTCATGAGACGGTCCACGGCGAGGGGCATCTGGGCCTGCGCCTTCGACAGGGGATTGGCCAACAGTGCATAACACAGGGGAAGAGGAAGCAGTAGTGTGACCCACAGACCCAGATCGTGGACCCAGGCATTCAGCCCACTTATTAGGGTGCTTAGATGCCATGTGGCGGATCATGCTGGTGGTGGTGAGGTTGCTAGTGTTCACACCCGGCTCATTTTGGTACAGCACAGGTTGCAAACTACCACTCGACTCGACATGGTGGGAGGAAGGAGGATCAGAGTGAGGATTCGGTTGACAAGACTCTTGGCTACAGAGACTGGACTTAGTGGAAGAGAGGGTAGTGCTTAACCGACTGAAAGCATTATCTTTAGCAATCCAACCAACCACCTGTTTGCACTGGTCCAACTTTGACAGCACTGTCCTGCGCCGCCCAGCTAAGTTGGACATGAAGCTAGGTAAGGTGGATTTTTTTGTTTTTTCTGGTGCACTGGCAGCAGGCACAGTTTCATTGCGCCCAGGGCCACGGCCTCTACTTGCACCATCAGCATCACGCCCACTTCCCCGTCCCTTTGTGCTAGCCTTCTTCATATTAATGGTTTTGTCTGTAGATGTGGCGCAGATTGTTTTACTCTCCGCTAAAGAAACAGTTTTCTGATGCAGGACAGTATTGGTTACAGAACACCACAGATTTCGGACACTACACTAGGACCAGATTAATGGAAGTTGTAATATAGACAGTGTTTTCAGATGCTGTTCAGTATTGGATATAAAAACCCATAGAGTTATGGACACTTTACTAGGCCCAGATTAATGAAAGATGTAATATACACACTTTTTTCAGATGCAGTTCAGTATTGGATACAAAAACCCACAGATTTTGGCCACTTTACTATGCCCAGATTAATGGAAGTTATATTATACAGTACACACTGTTCTCAGATTCAGTTCAATATTGGATACAAAAACCCACAGATTTTAGACACTTTACTAGGCCCAGATTAATGGAAGTTGTAATATACACACTGTTTTCTGAGGCAGAACAGTATTGGTTATAGAACACCACAGATTACGGACACTATATGAGGACCAGATTATTGGAATTTGTAATACTGACAGTGTTTTATGATGCAGGACAGTATTGTTTACAGAGAACACCACAGATTACGGACAATAGATGTAACCCAGATTATTAAAGAGTCAGTCTGCTGATGATGTACAGTATACTGTATGTCACTAATAGTTATAAAATAAAAATATCTTGCTGCTGTGAAACACACACAGTAGCCCTAAAAATGATTTTGGGTTCCTTGAAAAGCTTGTGGTATTAAATACAGCAAATTTCTCTCCCTGCACTATCTGTCCTTTCCTTAGCACGTGTTAGTCCCTGACACTGCTGTTAAATATATTGTTGATCTAAAAACACACACACACAGTAGTCCTTAAAAGGACTTTTGGGCCTTAGAAAAGCTTTCTCTAACTAAAATATCTGAAATTAGCTCCCTGCTCTGTCTTTCCCAATGCACTCCCTGACTATGACTGATCCGAGCACGTGTCATCGGGTGCTATATAACCTACGATGACGCGTTCTGGCCAGCCAATCACTGTAATGCCAGCAGCTAACATGGCTATTAGCATTACAGTGAGAGCAGTACTTACCTGCCCCTTTCTTGGCTGCTTAAAACCCACAAAACGTTCGGGGCGGAGACTCGAGCATTTCGCTCGAGCACATGCGGTACTCAGCCGAGTACTGCCATGTGGCGAGCATTGCGATGCTTGAGCTGAACCGGTATTTGGCCGAGCATGCTCGCTCATCACTAACCATATCATGAAAGTAGGGCATTTAAGTAGAAGCATTCAATGATGATTTCCTTCAATGTATTGAAAAAAAGACTACAACAGTGGTGGGTATACCCCCACAAAAAATGTCAATCTCTCAATAACTTGTCATGTGGCCTTTGAGCATCAATTACAGCTTGACAACAGCGTCTCATGCTGTTCACAAGTTGACTTATCGGCTGCTGAGGTATAGCATCCCACGATTCTTGAAGGGAGACCCTCAGGTCATTGAGGTTCTGGGGTACAGAATTACGAGCCTCTACTCAGTGACTCAGCTGATCCCATGGGGTTTCAATTAGAGTCAGATCTGAAGAAAATGCAAGCCACTATTTTTACAGGTACCCCAGTATCCAGCAGCCGATCCCTAATGATGCGACCTTGATGAGCTGGCGCATTGTCGTCCGTGAAGATGAAATTAGATCTGTATTGTTCATGCAGAGGCACAATGACTGATTGATGATGTTATTAAAGTAGTATGGCCTTGTCACTGTACCATTCACAAACTGTAGGGCAGTTCTGTACTGACTAGACACTCCTGCCTACACTGTAACACCGCCACCACCAACGGCTTGTCTGGTTACAACAGTGGCTGATGCATAGCGCTCTCCTTGACATCTCCAACAACGTTCGTGTCCATCATTTCTGCTCAGTGTGAATCGACTTTCATTAGTGAACAGCACTGGTCCTTCATCCAGCATAAATGCTCCTTGGCCCATGCAAGAGTCTGTGCCTGGTAACATGGTCAGATACCCTTGCAGGTTGTCTAGAACGCAGACCACACTGATGTCACGTCAGACCATTGGAAACTGTTTATATTTGGTGCCTCTCACCTCCCTTTACCTCTTAAGGACACAGGACGTATAGGTACTTCCTGATGTCCGAATCCTTAGCAACATGGTTCCTGCTGATATAGTTCAGCAGGAACCATGTTCTAATGCTGAGGGGGGTTCTGTAACCCCCCTGTATCGGCAATTGCAGCAAACCGCAGGTCAATTCAGACCTGCAGTTTGCTGCGTTTCCGGTCCATTCGGGTCCCCGGTAACCCGATGAACCGAAAAAGAACGGTGATCGGTGGTGTGAAAACACACCACCAATCATTATCCTTAGATTGGGGGGCAGTGGCGGCGTTGACTATGCTGCAGACCTCTGATTGGCCGGCGGTGGCGAGCAGCACGAAGTTAAAATTTTTGCTGCTTACCTCTCTCCTCCCACAGTTTTCCAGCGTTGCAGAGGAGAGAGGAGCCGACCGCCGGACCTGCATCCCCAGCAGCAGCAGCCCCAGCAGCAGTAGCATCATCATCCCTAGCAGCAGCATAGGGTAGAGTCAGTAAGGGAAAGTTAGTTAGGAGAATGTTTTTTTTTTTTTTTAACTTAGGTCCTGGTTTTGGTGTCTAGGGTACACAGTGCTTAGCTGTGCGACCCTAGACCCCCCAGGGGTCCCACCCCCACCTCCAACCCCCTGTCCCCCCACATTTTTTGGAGGAGCTTTTATTTTTTTATTATTTTTTTATTTTTGTCTGCGCGCTGACTGTGGACCGGCTCTCTAACATCCACTGCTATTCAGCTTCCTACCACTGATCATTGAGTTTGAACTTTTTTTTTTTTCACGTTTTTGGTAGCTTTTTAACGTGAACATCCGGCCCCACACACACGCACACTTCAATAAAGTTTATTTTAGGCTACATGCACACGACGGTGTTTTTTTGCTGTCCGCAAATCGCGGATCCGTCTTCCTTTTTTTTTCACAGCCACATCCTTTCCGTGTGTCTGCAAATTTTGTAGGTTGTGTTTCCGTGTGTCTTCCGTTTTTTTTTTGCGGATCCCCAAAAAAAACCGGAAGGCTTAAACCAGTTTCTTAAAGTACCTGTACAAGTTCCCTGGTTTCCAAGCAACCATCCGCAAAAAAAAAAACAGATGCGGATGACAAACGGATGGCTTCAGTTGGTCATCCGCATTTTTTGAGGACCCATTGACTTCTATGGGTCCGCAACCGCAAACCGTTTTTTGTGGACAAGATTAGGACATGCCTTTTTTTTTTTTTGCGGACGTGAAATACGGACAGCTTACGCGGACAGGCAACGGAAGAGGCATCCGCATTTTTAACGGATCCATAGAAATGAATGGGAAACCATCCTCAAAAAAAAAGGGAACAGAGGCCGCAAAAAACCACTGCCGTATGCATGTAGGCTTACACGCACGCACACACACTCGCACAACACACAGTCACATGGCCCGCAGGATGTTCTGGATGGTGGATGAGGCATACGCCCAGATGCTCTCCGACACCGAGAGCGCAAGTGAGGATGAGGATGACCCCACGTTCCTCCTGTCATCCGCATCCTCCTCATCATCATCTGATGATGATGAGCCCCCAAGGCGGCGGAGCCAGAGGAGCCCCATGCTAGGGACCCCATGGCCAGCACTAGTACGAGAAGCTCTGGGGCTCGTACTAGTTTTCCGACTCGCCAGCCAAGTGCACCTGAGCCCCCTACAGGTGAACGAGTCTGGTGCACCCCAGAGGACTTTGAGGTCGAGATTCCTGAATTTGTTGGCAATCCAGGAATCCAGATTCCCACAGTGGGATTTACTAAAATTGACTTTTTTTTTTTTTTCAGTAACCCACTTGTGAATCTCATGGTGGAGCAAACGAACCTGTACGCCCAACAGTTCGTTGCTCAACACCCGGGCTCCATTTTGGCTAGGCCCGGTGGCTGGACCCCGGTCAGTGCAGCTGAGATGAGGACATTTTGGGGCCTCGTGCTGCACATGGGCCTTGTCAAAAAACCAAGTGTCAGGCATTACTGGAGTGGGGACATCCTCTACCAGACCCCACTGTACAGTAGTGCCATGACACGTTCGCGGTTTGAGGCCATCTGGAAATGCCTGCATTATGCAGATAATGCAGTATGTCCCCACCGAGGTGATCCTGCCAATAACCGGCTGTATAAAATACGGCCAGTCATTGATCCCTTTGGGGCCAAATTCGTGGAGGCCTACGTACCTGAAAGGGAGGTCGCGGTTGATGAGTCTCTTGTTGCTTTCAAGGGGAGACTCAGTTTCCGCCAATACATTCCCTCTAAGCGAGCGAGGTATGGCGTCAAAATTTACAAAATTTGTGAGAGTACCTCAGGGTACACTTACAAATTTCGTGTGTACGAGGGGCGAGATTTCTGTATTGAACCCCCAGAATGTCCCCCCACTCTGGGTGTTAGCGGCAAACTCGTGTGGGATCGTTTGCACCCACTGCTGGATAAGGGTTACCACTTGTACATGGATAACTTTTAAACCAGTATTGCCCTGTTTCAGGCCCTCTCCGCCAGATCCACGTTCGCTTGTGGGACCGTGCAGAAAAATCAGCGTGGCCTCCCTACCTCCCCCCTCCAGGTACCTATCCCCAGGGGTCAGACACGTGCCCTTACCAGTGACAACTTGTTCCTGGTCAGATATAAGGACAAGATGGATGTCCTTATACTGACCACAATCCATGGTAACGGCGTCACCCCTATCTCTGTGCAAAGTACCGCAGCAACGGTCCTCAAACCCGATTTTATCGTTGACTACAATCGGTATATGGGAGGAGTTGATGTCTCTGATCAAGTCCTCAAGCCATATAATGCCATGCGCAAAACCCGGGTATGGTACAAAAAAGTTGCTGTCTACTTGGTACAGGTTTCCATGTATAATGCTTTTGTACTATCCTGAAGCGCTGGCAGCACAGAGACTTTCCTTCAGTTCTATGAGGCAGTCCTCAAGGCACTGATCTTTTCTGACCAGGAAATAGCAGGTTGCAGTACCTCAGGAACTGGAGGCGCCCGGGTCGTCCCTGGCCAACACTTTCCAGGTGTGGTCCCCCATACTGGAAAGAAGGGACGTACCCAAAAAAAGTGCAGAGTGTGTCAAAAGAATCCAGAAATACAACACCACTCAGTGTGACACGTGCCCTGATCATCCGGACCTCTGCATTATTGGTTGCTTCAGGGAGTAGCACACTTCCATGGAGTTCTAAATTATTATAATCCCAGACAATCCCCTAGAAAATACATAAAATTATGGCTCTCAGACTTTGGAGACACGGAAACAACTTTTTTTTTTTCAAAAATGATTTTATTGTATTTAAGTTTTGAAAAAATGTTGTTTTAGTGTCTCCAAAGTCTGAGAGACATACATATTGGGCATCATCGCGTCTGTAATAATCTGAACTATAAAAATAAAATATTATCTAAGCCCTCGAATAAACGCCCTAAAAAAAAAAAATTAAAACCATGTAAAACATTTTTTTTGTCACCTTAGATCCCAAAAATTGTAATAGCGCGTCATCAGAAAGTCAAAAAAACCCTCAAAATAGTGCCATTAAAACTGCCATCTCATCCCGCAAAAAATGAGTCCCTACATAAGACAGTCACCCAACCAAAAAAAAGAAAGAAAAGACTTTTAGACTGTGGAGACACATTTTTTTTCTTCTTTTTCTAAGTTGGTTGATGATGCAAACTGAAACCAACAAAATACTAAAAGTAGTCATATTAGGTATTGCCACGTCCGTAACAATGTGCTCTATAAAAATAACATTTGACCTAACCCCTCGGATAAACGCCGACCCAAAAAAAAAAAAAAAAAAGATGTAAAAAAAGCCATTTTTTGTCAACTTAGATAATAAAAAGTGTAATAGCGAGTAATTAAAAAGTCATATTCCCCCAAAAATAGTGCCAATAAACCCGCCATCTCATCCCGCAAAAAATGAGCCCCTACCTAAGACAATCACCCAAAAAATTTAAAAACTGTAGCTCTCAGGCTATGGAGATACTAGAATTGTTTTTTTTTTTTTTTTGCTTCTAAAAAAATAATATAGTGTAAAATCTAAAAAATTGTAAAAAAAACAGAGACATATTAGGTATTGCCACATCCGTAAGAATCTGCCCTATAAAAATAACATTTGACCCAACCCCTCGGATGAACAGTGTTAATATAAAAAAAAAAACTGTGCCAAAACACAAATTTTTTGGCAAATTTTCCATTTGAATCTATTTTTTCGGGTAATAAAACAAGGGTTAACAGCCAAACAAAATTTAATGTTTATAGCCCTGATTCTAGGTTTGCAGAAACACCCCATATGTGGTCGTAAACTGCTGTATGCCGTATGGTTTTGGAAGGCAGACTTTGATGGACTGGTTAACCCTTTAGGTGTTCCACAAAAGTTATTGGCAAAAGGAGATGAAATAAAAAAAAAAAATGTGTTACTTTCCATAAAAAAACTTAATATAGAGCAACCAAAAATAATATTTACCCTAAAATAGTCCCAAAAAAACTGCCACCTTATCCTGTAGTTTCAAAGATGGGATCACTTTTATGGAGTTTCTACTCTAGGGGTGCATCAGGGGGGCTAGAAATGGGTCATGGTGTAAAAAACCAGTCCAGCAAAATCTGCCTTCCAAAAACCATAAGGCGTTCCCCTTCTTCTATGTCCTGCCATTTGGACAAACAGTAGTTTAGGACCACATATGGGGTGTTTCTGCAAAGTAGAGAATCAGGGCAACCCATATTGAGTTTCGTTTGGCAGTTAACCCTTGCTTTGTTCCTAGAAAAAATGGATTCAAATGGAAGATTTTCCCAAAAAATCAAATTCCAAAATTGTTTCTCCATCTGCCATTAATTCTTGTGGAACACCTAAAGGATTAACTAAGTCTGTAAAATCAGTTTTGAATACTTTGAGGGGTGTAGTCTCTAAAATGGGGTCATTTTTGTGTGGTTTCTATTATGTAAGCTTCCCAAAGTGACTTCAGACCTGAACTGATCCTTAACCACCTCAGCCCCCCTAGCTTAAACACCCTTAGGCTGGGTTCAGACTTGCGCGTTTTACAGCGCATTCAAACACGCTGTAAAACGTTCAACACATGAAAACCAATGCTTCCCTATGGCACTGGTTCTCACTTGAGCGTTTAACAGCGCGTTTGAACACGCTGAAAAACACCCTACGCTCAAAAAAGTTCTTGAGCTACTTTGGGGCGCTTTTTCGCGCGTATTGTGATTGACGCCACAGTAGTCAATCACACGAACGCGCGTTTTACGCGCGTATCAAATACGCGCAAGTCGGAACCCAGCCTTAATGACCAGGCCACTTTTTACAATTCTGCACTACACTACTTTCACCGTTTATTGCTCCGTCATACAACTTACCACCCAAATTAATTTTACCTCCTTTTCTTCTCACTAATAGAGCTTTCATTTGGTGGTATTTCATTGTTGCTGACATTTTTACTTTTTTTGCTATTAATAAAAATTTAACGACATTTTTGCAAAAAAATTACATTTTTCACTTTCTGTTGTAAATGTTTTTTTTAAAAACTACATCTCTATATAAATTTTTCTCTAAATGTATTGTTCTACATGTCTTTGATAAAAAAAATCCAATAAATGTATATTTATTGGTTTGGGTAAAAGTTATAGCGTTTACAAACTATGGTGCAAAATAGTGAATTTCCGCATTTTAAAGCAGCTCTGACTTTCTGAGCACCTGTCATGTTTCTTCAGGTGCTAGAATGCCAGGATAGTATAAATACCCCCCAAATGACACCATTTTAGAAAGAAAACACCCCAAAGTATTCGCGGAGGGGCATGGTGAGTTGATGTATAATTTTTTTTTTTTTCACAAGTTAGCGGAAAATGACACTTTCTGAGGAAAAAAATAAAATAAATAAAGTATCCATTTCTGCTAACTTCTGGCAAAAAAAATTAAAAATCTCAGACGGACTCAATATGCCCCTCAGTGAATACCTTGGGGTGTCTACTTTCCGAAATGGGGTCATTTGTGGGATGTGTTTACTGTTCTGGCATTTTGGGCGGGGCTAAATTGTGAGCAGCCAGGTAAAACCTAAAGCTACTCGTTTGAATTTGGGCCCCTTTGTGCACCCAGGCTGCAAAAAAGTGTCACTCATATGGTATCTCCGTACTCAGGAGAAGTAGGGCAATGTGTTTTGGGGTGTATTTTTACATATACCCATGTTGGGTGAGAGAAATATCTCTGTAAATTGTCAACTTTGTATAAAAAATATATTTCTCACACAAAGTATGGGTATATATAAAAATACACCTCAAAACACATTGCCCTACTTCTCCTGAGTACGGCGATACCACATGAGTGACACTTTTTTGCAGCCTGGGTGCGCAAAGGGGCCCTAATTCCAATGAGTACCTTTAGGATTTTACAGGGCATTTTTACGCATTTGGATTCTCACGCTTTAGGACCCCTAAAATGCCAGGGCAGTATAAATACCCCACAAGTGACCCCATTTTGGAAAGAAGACACCCCAAGGTATTCCGTGAGGGGCATGTCGAGTTCACAGAAAAAACAAAAATTTTGGCACAAGTTAGCGGAAATTATATCAATTTCCGCTAACTTGTGCCAAAATTTTGCTAATATATATATATATTTTTTTTTTACAAAGTCTCATATTCCACTAACTTGTGAAAAAAAAAAATCTTTTACATGAACTCACCATACCCCTCACGGAATACCTTGGGGTGTCTTCTTTCTAAAATGGGGTCCCATGTGGGGTATTTATACTGCCCTGGCATTTGAGGGTCTCCGCAATCATTACACGTATAGCCTGCATTAGGAGTTTCTGCTATTCTCCTTATAATGAGCATACAGGTAATGAGATTTTTTTTTTCCGTTCAGCCTCTGGGCTGAAAAAAAAAAAAAATGAGCGGCACAGATTTCTTCATTCGCATCGATCAATGTGGATGAAAAAATCTCTGCCAAAATCAGTGACTGTGGTGCGGTCGCCTGGGCACTAGCTACCTAACAAGTAGCTAACTAACTGGCGGTGATAAGGGACCCTTAGGCCCCATTCACACGTCCGCAATTCTGTTTGGTGTCCGTGTATCCACGGATCCGCAAAACACATATGGACATCTGAATGGAGCCTTACAAGGGGTGTGATCAATGACAGGGGGGTGATCAGTGACAGGGGGGTGATCAGGGAATCTAGATGGGGTGATCAAGGGGTTAACAAAGGGATACTAAGTGAGGGGGGGGGTAAGTGTAGTGTTTGGTGCAACTTTACATAGCTACCTGTTCCTCTGGTGGTCGATCCCAGCAAATGGGACCACCAGAGGACCTGGTAGCAGGTATATCAGACACTGTTAACAAAACAGCGTCTGATATACAGGTTTGATGCGATTTATTTCGCATCTACAGCCTGCCAGCGATTGATCATCGCTGGCAGGCTACAGTAAAACTCCTGAGACGCGTGGCACTGTGAGCACGCGCGTGCGTTTACAGGAAGTCTCGCGTCTCGCGAGATGACGCGCCGACGAGTCAAACCAGAACTACAGGACCGCCCGCCGGACACATCCGTGTGTTAGGCGGTCCTGTAGTGGTTAAAAAGTGGGTTTTTGGAAATTTCTGAAAAATTTCTAGATTTGTTCTAAAATTCTAAGGCTTGTAACATCCCCAAAAAATAAAATGGCATTCCCAAAATGCTCCAAACATGAAGTAGACATATGGGGAATGTAAAGTAATAACTATTTTTGGGGGTATTACTATGTATTTTAGAAGTAGAGAATTTTAAACTTTGAAATTTGCTAATTTTTCTAAATTTTTGGTACATTAGGTATTTTTTTATACAAAAAAATTTACTTTTTTGATTTTTTTTAGCAGTGTCATGAAGTACAATATGTGACGAAAAAACTGTCTCAGAACGGCCTCGGTAAGTAAAAGCGTCTTAGTTATTCACACTTAAAGTGATACATGTAAGATTTGCAAAAAAGGCCTGGTCCTTAAGGTGAAATAGGACTGTGTCCTTAAGGGGTTAAAGTTGTGTGACGTTCATCATCCGGTTCTGCAGGGCATTGTTTACAATTAGAGATGAGTGAATAGAAGTTGACAAAGTGGAATTCAATCCAAATTTCAGGGAAAAATTTGATTCGCACGGAAGCCGAAATTTCCTCACGCTTTGTGGTAACGAATTGCATTTTTTCCTAAAATGGCTGCTGCACATGTTAGGACATGGAGCAAAGAACTCTGGGAACAAGGGATAACCCACAATGCCATGCATGTAGCCAATCAGCAGCCAGCCAACCCCTGTGATGTCACAGCTAGTGATTAGCGGCAGGGGCAATATTCGAATTCGCGATATTTCGCGAATATTTGGGTGAATATTCACCATATTGATAAGGTAGGACAGTGGCTCCACCCCTCTCACCAATATGAAAAGGTGCACACCTCACGGTTCACCCTAAGCCGTAAAGAATTTCTGAAATAGATATGTTTGAGGGTCACTCAAATATCTTTCACACATGGATGTAAACCCCGTTCAATTTATTCAAAAAACACATACCATAAAATTACATAAGAATAAAATGCTTAAAAAAAAAAAAAAAAGAATAGGACAACAAAATACGATGTATTCAAATTACATTCATCAATACAGATACAGTATCACTGTTAGGGCTACTTATGTGTAGATGAGTCCTTTTAAATAGTATTCCTGTTATTAAAGAAGTCCCATATATTCCATTTATACGTAGGTGGATCGTCTACTGCTCATAGGTTAATACTCCGTTGTTGGTTTATCAATCTTTACTTGTGCCGTCCATACTTATGAGTCTTTTGTCTTACTTATGGATACTTCTTGTGATGTATAGATAATTTGTATCCACATACAGCGTGCTTGTGCTGTTTAAAAAGTAAACAATATACTTTACCGGTCTTCTCCCTGCTTCACGATCTCCCTTACCGGCCGCTTGCGTCTGTGCCCAGCCAGGACCTGCATAGCGTCCCACGTGGTCTCTCCGTCACTACTTTGGCATCCCACGTGACAGTGGTGGGTGCGCCTGATTCGTGAATTTTCTTCAGGCGGTATTACGCTGAATTACGGTCTTGGATCTGATCATAAACAGTGAAAAGGCAAATAGTATCGTGTTGCACGCTTGTCTGCCAGACCTGGCTTCATCCACCCATCCTGTGGTCTCCATAGCAGCCATCTCCAGTCGTCCACTCCTCCATGTTTGACTACACTGAGGATTGGGCGAGCACGTTCCATTACATTGTGGTGGATATTTATGCTGCTATGTTGTCGTTTTGGATATCAAAAAAGAAGAAAAAATTGGGAAAAGCTCACTCCTTCTTTTCCCACGGAACGGTGCTCAAAGTCTCAGAACTGAAATACCCAATCAGAAAGACAAATAATATAAACCATAAAAAGTGAGACTGGCACTCTAGCGTACGGCAACCGTCAATACCTCACATGTAAATCACATGTGATACAATATAAAACATAAAAAAGGTAAAAAATCGTATTAAAACTCTGAAAAAGGACCCTGCAAAGTAACAGTCCTAATATCCAACTTCCAATGGATGTAATCACATTTAGGCATATAGTGATGCGAAATTCAGTGTAGATGTTAGGAAAAAAACAGTATTTGTCGCCTTCTTTGTTATGGTATACCATATATCTGATATTAGATGTTCAGAGTCCTCCTTTAGTTGAGTGTTGTCCCGGTTATATTTATAAAATTAGTTCGATCTTACTAGTTCCTTGGAGGTCTGTAGTCTATAGGTTTAATGGCGTCTTACTTGTTCCTGAGCGGCGTATGTTGTTAGCGCTCACGCTGGGCTCTTAGTATCCACACGGTCTTAATGATATTAAAATGGACGCCATCTCTACAGCCTCTCTTGTGGCCACTGCTCTCCAGCACTTACGCTAGAGTCAGTTCCGGGTATGTCACGTGGGCCGGGGCTAGGCTCGTGAGAAGAGACTTGTGGTTGTCTAAGATGTTCGGTAATTATATTTCTCATTCAGGAGCGCTCCCGAAAATGCAAGTTCATTATTTAAGATTGTCCATGGAGTGTAAGATCTGGTCGAGCAGGGTTGTAGGACGCTAGACACGTTTTGGAGTTAACTTCACCTTCATCAGTAGCCCTATGTTGTCATTTTGCCATATTTGTGTCTCGGTGGTTTGTTAGACTATCTGAGCCTATGAATCTGCAATCGGCCAAAGGCCCTGTAGCTTCGTTCTTAGCCTGTTAGGCATAATATTTTCACTTGTTACTTGGCGCTTATTCACACATTAAAAGTTAAGTTTTATTTTCATTCCCCCTCTTTTCCCATCTGGGATAAGTATATATGGTTTTCTAATTTTGGGAGAATCCAGGCTGAGGTACATTTTGATCACCTTGCCATATGGTTGTGCACACTTATACAACAAAATTATTTTATGTTTATATTTTTTCTTACATAAAAGATTTTAGTTTGTTTTTCAATTGAGTTGTACAGTTTATAGGTCACATTAAAGGTGGAAAAAGTTCTGAAATAGAGTTGAGCAAACACCTGGACGTTCGGGTTCGAGAAGTTCGGCCGAACTTCCCGAAAATGTTCGGGTTCGGGATCCGAACTCGCCCATGAACTTCATCCCGAACCCGAACCCCATTAAAGTCAATGGGGATCCAAACTTTTGGGCACTAAAAAGTCTGTAAAATAGTCCAGGAAAGGGCTAGAGTGCTGCAAAAGGCAGCAAAATGTAGGTAAATCTCCTGCAAACAAATGTGGATAGAGAAATGAATTTAAATTACATAAAGTAAATAAAAATTAGGCAATATCAATTGGAGAGAGGTCCCATAGTAGAGAATCAGGCTTCAATTCACCCACCAATGGAGAAGGCCACTTTCATTTATTTAGGCCCCAGCACCCAGACAGAGGACAGAGGTTGCATACCAGAGAATCAGGCATCAAGTCACCCACCAATGGAGAAGGCCACTTTTAGATAATTAGGCCCCTGGCACCCAGACGGAGGAGAGAGGTCGCATAGCAGAGAATCAGGCTTCATGTCACCCAGCAATAGAGAAGGCCACTTTTCGATAATTAGGCCCCTGGCACCCAGACAGAGGACAGAGGTCTCATAGCAGAGAATCAGGCGCAAGTCACCCACCAATGGAGAAGGCCACTTTCATTTATTTAGGCCCCAGCACCCAGACAGAGGACAGAGGTCGCATAGCAAAGAATCAGGCATCATGTCACCCACCAATGGAGAAGGTCACTTTTCGATAATTAGGCCCCTGGCACCCAGACAGAGAACAGAGGTCTCATAGCAGAGATTCAGGCGTCATGTCACCCACCAATGGAGAAAGCCACTTTTCGATAATTAGGCCCCTGGCACCCAGACGAAGTAGAGAGGTCTCATAGCAGAGAATCAGGGGTCATGTCACCCACCAATGGAGAAGGCCACTTTTCAAATATTAGGCCCCTGGCACCCAGACGGAGGAGAGAGGTCTCATAGCAGAGAATCAGGCGTCATGTCACCCACCAAAGGAGAAGGCCACTTTTCAATAATTAGGCCCCTGGCACCCAGACGGAGGAGAGAGGTCGCATAGGAGAGAATCACGCGTCATGTCACCCACCAATGGAGAAGGCCACTTTTCGACAATTAGGCCCCTGGCACCCAGACAGAGGACAGAGGTCTTATAGCAGAGAATCAGGTGTCATGTCACCCACCAATGGAGAAGGCCACTTTCATTTATTAAGGCTCCAGCACCCAGACAGAGGACAGAGGTCGTATAGCAAAAAATCAGTCGTCATGTCACCCACCAATGGGGAAGGCCACTTTTCGATAATTTGGCCCCTGGCACCCAGACGGAGGAGAGAGGTCTCATAGCAGAGAATCAGGTGTCATGTCACCCACCAATGGAGAAGGCCACTTTCATTTATTAAGGCCCCAGCACCCAGAAAGAGGACACAGGTTGCATAGCAGAGAATCAGGCGTCATGTCACCCACCAATGGAGAAGGCCACTTTTCGATAATTAGGCCCCTGGCACCCAGACAGAGGACAGAGGTCTCATAGCAGAGAATCAGGTCTCATGTCACCCACCAATGGAGAAGGACACTTTCATTTATTTAGGCCCCAGCACCCAGAAAGAGGACACAGGTCGCATAGCAGAGAATCAGGCGTCATGTCACCCACTAATGGAGAAGGCCACTTTTCGATAATTAGGCCCCTGGCACCCAGACGGAGGAGAGAGGTCTCATAGCAGAGAATCAGGCGTCATGTCACCCACCAATGGAGAAGGACACTTTCATTTATTTAGGCCCCAGCACCCACACAGAGGACAGATGTCGCATAGCAGAGAATCAGGCGTCATGTCACCCACCAATGGAGAAAGCCACTTTTCGATAATTAGGCCCCTGGCTCCCAGACGGAGGAGAGAGGTCTCATAGCAGAGAATCAGGCGTCATGTCACCCACCAATGGAGAAGGCCACTTTTCAATAATTAGGCCCCTGGCACCCAGACGGAGGAGAGAGGTCGCATAGCAGAGAATCAGGCGTCATGTCACCCACCATGCGCAAAATAAGAGAAATGTTCTGTGGCACTCAGAGATACACCCTGTATACAGCTGTGGTGTATATGGACAACTCCCTCACTCCCTATTCAAGGATCGCTTCCAATGGTGCTCAGTCCCAAAAGTGAAGACGATGCATGAAGTATATGTAATGAAGAAGGAATAGCCGGGACGGCACTCACCACACGAAACTTGTTTGGACGATGCGTTCTTTTATTGATAATTCACGGTCTTCCGACCTAAACTTCGGCAGCGGGGCAGACAGCCTTGGCGTGGACGTCCGCAGCAGGCGACGGCCGTTTCGCGCAAATGCGCTTCCTCAGGCACTGACGTAGGAGACGTACTACACTCCTCCTCCTTATGTAGGCAAGTCTGCGTATTGCTGAGATCCACAGGCGCTGCCCCACCGTATAGAGGTAAAAACATACAAGCAGACATACACATTAATAGAGACACACAAACACAACTCTGCACAAATATACAGTTTACAGGAACATGTTCAGATCTATTTTATCATTTAGACCCAGATCACCTGTAGCGTGAGTACGCAGTATCCAGCGTGCCTCCCGTTGTAATAGGAGGCGGTGTCTATCGCCTCCTCTGCGTGGGAGTTTAACCACTTCTAACCCACAAAAGGATAAAGTTTTTAAACTACCCCCATGTGCTGTGCGGAAATGGTCAATAACTCTGGGGCAACCCTTGCCAGAGCTAATAGAATTTACATGTTCTCTAATTCTCTCAAAGAGACATCGTATTGTTTTACCAATATAAAAACGTCCGCATTCGCAAAACAAGGCGTACACTACGAACGTACTTTTACAATTGATAAAACAATTCACCCTGTGGGTGACCCCAGAGATGCAGACCATTCCCCTTTGATTGTTATACCTGCACATGGAACAACTCCCACATTTGAAATTGCCTGTCGGGATATTACGGGTTAACCAGTTACCAGAGGTGTCAGGTTGGGATATGCTGGATACCAATTTATTTCTCAGGGTTGGACTCCTGCGGAATGCAATTATGGGTCTGGAGCTAGTAACAATGTCCAAATCAGTGTCCCGTTTCAAAATGTCCCAGTTTTTATAAATCGATGCACGTATATGGTCAGCCATGGGGGTATAATTAAACGACAGGACAAACCGGTTATTTCCTTTTCTCCTTTTTCCTCCACCTTCTGTTCCCTTGGACATCTCCACTTTTTCAGCTTTCTTACCATACAAAAGACTCAAGTGTGTATGCTCTCTCCCTACTCTCTCCATATCCTGTATGATTCCCTTTTCAGGATACCCTCTATTCATGAGGCGATCTTTCAACTCCGTAGCTTGTTTCCAATACCCATTGTCTGTGCTATTAAGTCGGCGCAGCCTCAAGAACTGGCCATACGGTACAGATTTTTTCACGGAGTATGGATGGTGGCTGTCGTGGCGGAGCAAGGAGTTGGTCGCCGTGGGCTTCCTGAAGCCCTCCGTGACCAAACCGTCGCTCCCAGCCCGGACAGCCACGTCCAAAAACTCCAATTGGTTACCCCCGAACTGCATGGTAAATCTCATACCCATGTCGTTCGAATTCAAAAATGATAGAAATTCTTCACATTGTATTCTTGGGCCTGACCATGTCATAAAGATATCGTCCACAAAACGGAAAAAGGCTTTTATATAACTCACATACGGATTCCTAGGAGAGAAAACATACCGATCTTCAAGTCTGGCTAAATACAAATTCGCAAATGTGCAAGATACGGGGGTCCCCATGGCCGTGCCAAGTCTTTGTCTATACCATTGGGCATTAAACATGAATACATTGTTCATCCGGATAAACCGAAGGGAGTCACTCACAAAGTCACAAAAACGGTCACTTTTGCCATTATTCTGTACAATGACGCGGATCGCCTCCACACCCGCATCTTGTGGGATGTGGGTGTAGAGGCTCTCCACGTCAAATGACACCATCTGGTCCCCCTCCTGCCACACCACCGCTTGTAGTGATCGCAAGAAATCACTAGTATCCTTGATATACGCTGGAGCACTGGTCAGCAAAGGACGTAATAACCAGTCCATGTATTTGGATAAAGCTTCAGTGACCGACCCGACCCCCGAGACGATCGGGCGGCCTGGGGGCCGGTCCAGGCACTTATGTATCTTCGGCAGAAAATACCAACACGGGCGGGAGGGGTGAGATGGGACCAGTTGATCAAACATTTTCTTGTTCAGAAAACCCGCCTCGATATATCCATGAACAAGATTACTCAATTGTTGTAATATGTCCGGCGTGGGGTCCCCCCGTATCCGCTCATACACTGTTTGATCTTCTAACTGTCTCATGGATTCCTCATAATAATAGGTCCGTGACATAAGGACCACATTGCCCCCCTTGTCCGCTGGTTTCACAACAATATCCTTCTGTTCACGGAGCCAGTTCAATGCTTGTAGTTCTTCCTGACTAATGTTTAACTCCTCTCTAGGATACAGAACAGCACGTACATCTCTTAGTACCTGTTGATAGAAAATATCAATGCTGCTTCCAGCCGGACAAGGGGGGCAAAACGTGGACCTAATCCCTCCTCGAAACTGTTCAATTTCTACCACCTCTGGGGTTTGTGTTTCAGAGCAATCCTCACTCAATAATTGCAAACATTCTCTTTCCAATGGGCTCAATTTTGTGTCAATGTTTAGGGCAAAGGGGTCTGGTACAACCGGAATATGACCTTCTGGGACATATGGAGTGAGTTGTACATTATTCCTATGCCACTTATTCAATAATAACTTTCTGACTGATTTATATAGGTCAATTTCAAAGGAGACTGGATCAAAGTGTTCCGTTAGGCTGTACCCAAGCCCTCGTTCAAGGACCTGGGTACAACCCAAAGGCAACACCCGTCCTGTTAAATTCACAACCAGTGTCCCATGAGCCTCAATGTCCTCTTGGGCTCTGATGTCTAACTCCTCCAGGACACTTGCTTCCTGACACGATTCAATTTTCTCCTAAAGGGTCACAACCAATGTTGCCTTCATTTAATTTTGGAGTAACTGAATCATCCGATGCACTCGATTCTGATTCACTGGTCCAAAAGTCGCTTTTGGGGCATCTGCCCCTTCTCTTTCTTTGGTATTTCTTTCTAGTCACACTGGGGTTCCAGCTGAAAATCCGAGCTGACTCATAATCTTCTTTGTCTCTTACAAACTTGTCACGTTTCTTCTCTTTGACCTCAGCCTGTATTACCAACAGCTTTTTGTTCAATTTCTTATTAAAAGTTTGAATCTGGGTCTCATTCATTCTCGTGAACAGTTCTCCCCTGGCTTTCTCCAACTCGCCCTGTATGCGTTCATACTCAGAAAGATTTCTCTTCAGAACTAAAGCCAAAACCCGGATAGAAAAGTCCAAATGTAACTCCTGCCATTCTGACATGAAATCAGGATACTCATTAAACTGTCCCGGTTCTCTGTAGAATCTTAGGCCCCGGGGGACTCTGGTACTTTCATGGTATGATTTCCTCCACAGAAGGTGGAGGAAAAAGGAGAAAAGTAAATAACCGGTTTGTCCTGTCGTTTAATTATACCCCCATGGCTGACCATATACGTGCATCGATTTATAAAAACTGGGACATTTTGAAACGGGACACTGATTTGGACATTGTTACTAGCTCCAGACCCATAATTGCATTCCGCAGGAGTCCAACCCTGAGAAATAAATTGGTATCCAGCATATCCCAACCTGACACCTCTGGTAACTGGTTAACCCGTAATATCCCGACAGGCAATTTCAAATGTGGGAGTTGTTCCATGTGCAGGTATAACAATCAAAGGGGAATGGTCTGCATCTCTGGGGTCACCCACAGGGTGAATTGTTTTATCAATTGTAAAAGTACGTTCGTAGTGTACGCCTTGTTTTGCGAATGCGGACGTTTTTATATTGGTAAAACAATACGATGTCTCTTTGAGAGAATTAGAGAACATGTAAATTCTATTAGCTCTGGCAAGGGTTGCCCCAGAGTTATTGACCATTTCCGCACAGCACATGGGGGTAGTTTAAAAACGTTATCCTTTTGTGGGTTAGAAGTGGTTAAACTCCCACGCAGAGGAGGCGATAGACACCGCCTCCTATTACAACGGGAGGCACGCTGGATACTGCGTACTCACGCTACAGGTGATCTGGGTCTAAATGATAAAATAGATCTGAACATGTTCCTGTAAACTGTATATTTGTGCAGAGTTGTGTTTGTGTGTCTCTATTAATGTGTATGTCCGCTTGTATGTTTTTACCTCTATACGGTGGGGCAGCGCCTGTGAATCTCAGCAATACGCAGACTTGCCTACATAAGGAGGAGGAGTGTAGTACGTCTCCTACGTCAGTGCCTGAGGAAGCGCATTTGCGCGAAACGGCCGTCGCCTGCTGCGGACGTCCACGCCAAGGCTGTCTGCCCCGCTGCCGAAGTTTAGGTCGGAAGACCGTGAATTATCAATAAAAGAACGCATCGTCCAAACAAGTTTCGTGTGGTGAGTGCCGTCCCGGTCATGTCACCCACCGATGGAGAAGGCCACTGTCTGATAATTAGGCCCCTGGCACCCTGACGGAGGAGAGAGGTCGCATAGCAGAGAATCCGGAGTCATGTCACCCACCACTGGAGAAGGCCACTTTTCGATAATTAGACCCCTAACACCCCGACGGAGGAGAGAGGTCGCATAGCAGAGAATCAGGCTTCATGCCACCCAGCAATAGAGAAGGCCACTTCCAGATATTTAGCCCACGGCACCCAGAAAGAGGACAGAGGTCGCATGGCAGAGAATCAGGCGTCATGTCACCCACCACTGGAACAGGCCACTTTCGGAAAATTAGACCCCTGGCACCTAGACGGATGAGAGGTTCATTCAACTTTTGGTTGCACCGCAATATAATGGTAAAATTAAAAAAAGAGGATTTAACCCCTTCAGCCCCCCTAGCTTAAACACCCTTAATGACCAGGCCACTTTTTACAATTCTGCACTACACTACTTTCACCGTTTATTGCTCCGTCATACAACTTACCACCCAAATGAATTTTACCTCCTTTTCTTCTCACTAATAGAGCTTTCATTTGGTGGCATTTCATTGCTGCTGACATTTTTACTTTTTTTGCTATTAATCAAAAATGACCGAAATTTTTGCAAAAAAATGACATTTTTCACTTTCTGTTGTAAATTTTTTTTAAAAAACATTTCTATATAAATTTTTCTCTAAATTTATTGTTCTACATGTCTTTGATAAAACAAAAAGTCCAATAAGTGTATATTTATTGGTTTGGGTAAAAGTTATAGCGTTTACAAACTATGGTGCAAAAAAGTGAATTTCGGAATTTTGAAGCAGCTCTGACTTTCTGAGCACCTGTCATGTTTCTTCAGGTGCTAGAATGTCAGGAAAGTATAAATACCCCCCAAATGACACCATTTTAGAAAGAAGACACCCCAAAGTATTCGCGGAGGGGCATGGTGAGTTTATGTATCATTTCATTTTTTTTCACAAGTTAGCGGAAAATGACACTTTCTGAGAAAAAAAAAAAAAAAAAAAAGTTTCAATTTCTGATAACTTCTGGCAAAAAAAAAAAAAATCTCAGACGGACTCACTATGCCCTTCAGTGAATACCTTGGGGTGTCTACTTTCCGAAATGGGGTCATTTGTGGGGTGTGTTTACTGTTCTGGCATTTTGGGCGGGGCTAAATTGTGAGCCACCATGTAAAACCTAAAGGTACTCGTTGGAATTTGGGCCCCTTTGTGCACCCAGGCTGCAAAAAAGTGTCACTCATGTGGTATCCCCGTACTCAGGAGAAGTAGGGCAATGTGTTTTGGGGTGTATTTTTACATATACCCATGTTGAGTGAGAGAAATATCTCTGTAAATTGTCAACTTTGTATAAAAAAATTTAAAAGTTGTCGTTTACAGAGATATTTTTCACACAAAGTATGGGTATATATAAAAATATACCCCAAAACACATTGCCCTACTTCTCCTGAGTACGGCGATACCACATGTGTGCCACTTTTTTGCAGCCTGGGTGCGCAAAGAGGCCGTAAAACCAATGAGTACCTTTAGGATTTCACAGGGCATTTTTACGCATTTGGATTCCAGACTTCTTCTCACGCTTTAGGGGCCCCTAAAATGCCAGGACAGTATAAATACCCCACATGTGACCCCATTTTGGAAAGAAGACACCCCAAGGTATTCTGTGAGGGGTATAGTGAGTTCATGTAAAATTTTATTTTTTGCCACAAGTTAGTGGAATATGAGACTTTGTAAAAAACAAAATAAAAAAAAAAAAAAAGAAAATTTCCGCTGACTTGTGCCAAAAAATAAAAATTCTGTGGACTCACCATGCCCCTCACGGAATACCTTGGGGTGTCTTCTTCCAAAATGGGGTCACATGTGGGGTATTTATACTCACCTGGCATTTTAGGGGCCCCTAAAGTGTGAGAATCCAAATGCATAAAAATGGCTCTGAAATCCTAAAGGTACTCATTGGTTTTAGGGCTCTTTGACATCTTGGCTGCAAAACGTGTCACTCATGTGGTATCGCCGTACTCAGGAGAAGTAGGGCAATGTGTTTTGGGGTGTATTTTACATATACCCATGCTGCGTGTGAGAAATATCGCTGTAAACGACAACTTTTACATTTTTTATTCAAAGTTGTCAATTTACAGAGATATTTCTCTCACCCAGCATGGGTAAATGTAAAATACACCCTAAAACACATTGCCCTACTTCTCCTGAGTACGGCGATACCACATGAGTGACACTTTTTGCAGCCAAGATGCACAAAGGAGCCCAAATTCAATGAGTGCCTTTAGGAGGGCATTTTACGCATTTTCTTCTCACGCTTAGGGCCCTAAAATGCCAGGGCAGTATAAATACCCACATGTGACCTCATTTTGGAAAGAAGACACCCAAGGTATTCCATTAGGGGCATGGCGAGTTCATAGAAGATTTTTTTGGCACAAGTTAGTGGAAATTGATTTTTTATTGTTTTTCTCACAAAGTCTCCCTTTCCGCTAACTTTTGACAAAAAGTTTAATTTTTCATGGACTCATTATGCCCTCAGCGAATACCTTGGGGTGTCTTCTTTCCAAAATAGGTCACATGTGGGTATTTATACTGCCCTGGCATTTTAGGGCCCTAAAGCGTGAGAAGAAAATGCGTAAAATGCCCTCCTAACAGGTACTGTTGAATTTGGGCCCCTTGCATCTTGGCTGCAAAAGTGTCACACATGTGGCATCGCCGTATCAGGAGAAGTAGGGCAATGTGTTTGGGGTGTATTTTACATATACCCATGCTGGGTGAGAGAAATATCTCTGTAAATTGACAACTTTGAATAAAAAAATTTAAAAGTTGTCATTTACAGTGATATTTCTCACACCCACCATGGGTATATGTAAAAATACACCCCAAAACACATTGCCCTACTTCTCCTGAGTACGGTGATACCACATGAGTGACACTTTTTTGCAGCCTGGGTGCACAAAGGGGCCCAAATTCCAACGAGTACCTTTAGGTTTTACATGGTGGCTCACAATTTAGCCCCGCCCAAAATGCCAGAACAGTAAACACACCCCACAAATTACGAATTACGGATCCGCGATTCCGGGTCTGCACTTCCGTTCTGCAAAAATATAGAACATGTCCTATTCTTGTCCGCAATTGCGGACAAGAAAAAGCATTTTCTATATAGTTCTGGCAATGTGCGGATCTGCAAAATGCGGAAAGCACATTGCCGGTGTCCGTGTTTTGAGGATCTGCGGATCGGATCTGCGGATCGGATCCGCGGATCGGATCCACGGATCCGCAAAACACATATGTACACATAAAGGGGTGTGATCAATGACAGGGGGTGATCAGGGGGTCTAGATGGGGTGATCAAGGGGTTAATAGGTGAGGGGTGGGGGGGTTAGTGTAGTGTTTGGTGCAACTGTACTGTGTTACCTGGTCCTCTGGTGGTCGATCCCAGCAAATGGGACCCCCAAAGGACCAGGTAGCAGGTATACCAGACGCTGTTCACAAAACAGCGTCTGGTATACATGTTTGATGCGATTTATATCGCATCTACAGCCTGCCAGCGATTGATCATCGCTGGCAGGCTGTAGTTCAACTCTCCAGACGCGCGCTCCTGTGAACGCGCGCACGCCTGCGCGCGCGTTCACAGGAACTCACGGGTCTCGCGAGAGGACGCGCCGATGCATCCACTCAGAAGATCCCGGCCGCCCGCAGGACGCAATCCTGCGTACGGCGGTCCGGGAGTGGTTAATAAAGAAGTGCTCCGGAGTACAAGAATATATGGTTGAGGGGGAGGCAGTTATAAATGTATATTCTGCACAAGGGATGGACAGGTCCTGTGGGATCCATGCCTGGTTCATTTTTATGAACATCAGCTTGTCTACGTTTGCTGTGGACAGGCGGCTGCGTTTGTCAGTAATGACGCCCCCTGCCGTGCTGAATACACGTTCAGACAAAATGCTGGCCGCCGGGCAGGCCAGCACCTCCAAGGCATAAAAGGCTAGCTCTGGCCACGTGGACAATTTGGAGACCTAGAAGTTGAATGGGGCCGAACCATCAGTCAGTACGTTGAAGGTTGTGCACATGTACTGTTCAACCATGTTAGTGAAATGCTGCCTCCTTCTAACACGTTCCGTATCAGGTGGTGGTGCAGTTATCTGTGGCGTGGTGACCAAACTTTTCCATATTTCTGCCATGCTAGCCCTGCCCTCAGAGGAGCTGGCCGTGACACAGCTGCGTTGGTGACCTCTTGCTCCTCCTCTGCCTTCGCCTTGGGCGTCCACCTGTTCCCCTGTGACATTTGGGATTGCTCTCAGGAGCACGTCTACCAGTGTGCGCTTGTAATCGCGCATCTTCCTATCACGTTCCAGTGCATGAAGTAAGGTGGGCACATTGTCTTTGTACCGGGGATCCAGCAGTGTGGCAACCCAGTAGTCCGCACATGTTAAAATGTGGGCAACTCTGCTGTCATTGCGCAAGCACTGCAGCATGTAGTCGCTTATGTGTGCCAGGCTCCCCAGAGGTAAGGACAAGCTGTCCTCTGTGGGAGGGGTATCATCATCATCCTCCGTATCCCCCCAGCCACACACCAGTAATGGTCCTGAGCTGTGTCGGGTGCCACCCCGCTGTGAACCTGCTTCATTCTCATCCTCCTTCACCTCCTTCTCATCCTCCTCGTCCTCCAGTAGTGGGCCCTAGCTGGCCACATTTGTACCTGGCCTCTGCTGTTGCAAAAAAACTCCCTCTGAGGCACTTCTAACAGTCTGGCCTGAAAGTGCTAAAAATGACCCCTCCTTCTCCTCCTCCTCCTGGGCCACCTCTTCTTCCATCATCGCCCTAAGTGTTTTCTCAAGGAGACATAGAAGTGGTATTGTAACGCTGATAACGGTGTCATCGCCACTGGCCATGTTGGTGGAGTACTCGTAACAGCGCAACAGGGCACACAGGTCTCGCATGGAGGCCCAGTCATTGGTGGTGAAGTAGTGCTGTTCCGCCGAGCGACTCACCTGTGCATGCTGCAGCTGAAACTCCACTATCGGAAGGGTTATCAAAGGGCCAAAGAGGCTCCACGAGAGGCCCTGCTGACAAAGAGGAAAAGTAATGAGTGATTCTGTCAATAATCAAGTGGTGAGATTCATCACCCCCTTTAATGAGAATTGGCGGGTAATACAGGCAATTTTTTCCAAGCATTGGCAAATACTTCAAACTGATAAGGATTTGCGGTCAAGTCTGCCCTCTTACCCGCAGATTACGTGGAAGAGATCCCGCACTCTGCGGGATATTCTAACAAGAAGCCATTATGTCGCAAACCCTCCAAGGGGAATCTTTGGAAGTAAAGGGCCAAACTGGGGATCCTATGCATGTGGACGATGTGCCGCCTGCATATTTATGTCCCGTTCCACCACATTTTGGAGTTCCCATCAGGAAAGAGAATTCAAAATTGTATATCACATAACCTGTAAGACGGAGGCGGTAGTCTATTGGATGACATGCCCATGTGGGCTAATTTACATTGGCATGACCACTAGGGCTTTAAAAGTGCGCATCTTAGAACATGCCAGTAGGATTCGGATGGCCAGTGAGGTATCAGAAGAAAATTGGGACCAACTTGAATCGGTGCCACGACACTTCCGGAAATTCCACAACTGCGACCCCACACTTCTGCGGGTAAGAGGTATCGACAGAGTCAGATTCGGCATTAGAGGAGGTGATGTAAAAGGTGCTCTTCTCCGTAAGGAGACAAAATGGATTACACTCCTCAATACCGTAGTTCCTGAGGGATTAAACGAATATAATAGCTTCAAGCCTTTTCTGTAACGTGAATTTTAAGTGTTGGGGTATAATGTTTTTAATTATTGTATATTGTATCTTGTTTAGACGGTTCTTTCTTCCTTTTCCGTTGGAGAGGATGGGCGAGAATGATAGTGCGGTTGCATGAAAGTATTTTGGAAGATGTCACCCTGAAGAAGGACCTTTTCATGTATCATGGAGTTTAACATCTAAGACAAAGAAACCCCCCCCCCTTCTTTTTTTTTTTTTTTTTCCCACTGTTTAACATGAATTGTTTGTATTTATCACGATGTTCATCACACTTTTTGTGATTTCTTATCATGTAATTTTTATGCATATATATACATTTTTTTCACTCTTTTTTGTATGAATTTATAGATGTCTATGACGTATTTTTAAGTATGGCACATATATAATCATTTTTGTATGAATTAATAATTGTTAATGATGTATGTTTTAGTATGGCACATATTTAATCATGCTTTTGGTCACGACAAAATTATTATCAATTTCCCTCTTATATCACATGGTTAATATACTGTTTGCATCACTCTTTATGGGTCCAACAGTGGTTTCCCCTTTTTAGAGTTATATTGGGGGGTTAACTCTGAGGTCCAGGATAGGTGTGACCGCGCGGTAATATTTTTAAGGTGGATCAGATACAACTACCGATTCAGAATATACTTTTTATCTGGTTGCGATATTGATGATTAATTGGCTGGCACTTTGCTAAAGACTCTGTAGTGCGGCAATGGACACGGCAATTGTTGAGATAGTTAAGATCTGACGGTTATTCCCTACACTTTGTATCCGCTGCGGTCATGTGACTGATCACATGTCTGGGTTGTGGGACGCGGCCTGGTACGTGCGCTGGCTGACGTCATTCGGACGCGCTCCGAACTCATCATCATGTGCGCGGACTTGCGCAGTGGTGGAGAGTGGACGCGCAGAAGAATGGCGCCGTGTCAACACGTCCAGAGTCGCGCCGTATGTGCACCCTAACAGGTGATCGCCATGATTATAATGACTTTCATTTGCAATTGGCATGCTCCCGCCCACCTCCCCACATATATATACCCCTTCTTTATACATACCTGCACCTCCTGACGAAGCCTGGTGGTGAAACACGTGTCGAGGTGGCTGTTTGACTGGGGTCTGTTCACACTGCGCTATTATGGGTATGTCCTGGTATTGTTATTTGTAATTGTGTATAGGTCTTCCAACTGTTGATCTTCAGATTTATTACTGTCTGATCCAACTATCTATGCACACATTCTTATTATTTTGATAAATACTGTTTGGGCCTGGCTGCGATTATCGCACGATATTGCTTATCATTCCATATTTTTGGATTGGGCTTTTCATGCGATCCCTGCCATGGCCAAACTCTTATAGTAAGACATCTGAGACAGTTTAGATCTGTACATACAAAGAATATATACCCATAGATGTAGCATTGTACTATTGTATATAATTACTGCATATAATCTGATACAATTGATTCAATATGATTTGCAGTGCCTTGTACCCCAGTCAAAATAACTTTCCCTGTATCAGGTGTGTCATTTGTAACATCTTCTTACTCTCCTGCACTTTGCTCCTGTTTATTGTGCTGTCGCACAAGTATTTTTCTAATAAAGATATTTTTCTATATAATAAGATATCTGTGGTCTTGATCGGTTTAGTGAAACTCTACTATCGCCTGCTGCTTCTCGCACAGCTCTGGTCAGCATGTGCAAGGTGGAGTTCCACCTGGTGGGCACGTCGCATATGAGGCAGTGAGCGGGAAGGCCGAAGTTCCGCTGTAGCGCAGACAGGCAAGCAGCGGCAGGATGTGAATGCCGGAAGCGCGCACAGACGGCCCGCACTTTATGCAGCAGCTCTGACATGTCGGGATAGTTGTGAATGAACTTATGCACCACCAAATTCAGCACATGCGCCAGGCAAGGGATGTGCGTCAAACTGGCTAGTCCCAGAGCTGCAACGAGATTTCGCCCATTATCGCACACCTCCAGGACGGGCCTGAGGCCCACCGGCAGCAGCCACTCATCGGTTTGTTGTTCAATACCCCGCCACAACTCCTGCGCGGTGTGGGGCCTGTCCCCCAAACATATGAGTTTCAGAATGGCCTGCTGACGTTTACCCCGGGCTGTGCTGAAGTTGGTGGTAAAGGTGTGTGGCTGACTGGATGAGCAGGTGGAAGCAGAGGAGGAGGAACACGAGTAGGAGGAGGAGGCTAGAGAACACTAAGAATGATGCCCTGCGATCCTTGGCGGCGGAAGGACGTGCGCCAAAGAACTCTCCACCTGGGGCCCAGCCGCCACTACATTTACCCAGTGTGCAGTTAGGGAGATATAGCGTCTCTGGCCGTGCTTACTGGTCCATGTATATGTGGTTAGCTGGATCTTGGCACAGATGGTGTTGCGCAGTGCACACTTGATTTTATCCGATACTTGGTTGTGCAGGGAATGCACGGCTGTCTTTGAGAAGTAGTGGCGGCTGGGAACAACATACTGTGGGACAGCCATCGCCATAAGCTGTTTGAAGCTGTCTTTGTCCACTAGCCTGAATGACAGCATTTCATTGGTCAGTAGTTTAGAAATGCTGGCATTAAGGCCCAGGGCTCGAGGGTGGCTAGGTGGGAATTTACGCTTTTTCTCATTGGTTTGTTAGATGGAGAGCTGAACGCTGCCTTGTGACATGGTGGAGATGCTTGGTGACACAGGTGGTGGTGTTGGTGGCACATCCTCTGTTTGGTGGGCCCGAGGCGGAGGAAGAGTTTGAGGCAGCAGCAGAAGATGGAACAGGGGGAGCCTTAATGAGTTCCTTGCTTTTAAGGTGTTTACTCCACTGCAGTTCATTCTTTGCATGTAGATGCCTGGTCATGCTGGTTGTACTAAGGTTCAGAACGTTAATGCCTCGCTTCAGGCTCTGATGGCACAGCGTGCAAACCACTCGGGTCTTGTTGACAGCACATTGTTTAAAGAAGTGCCATGCCAGGTAACTCTTTGAAGCTGCATTTGGAGTGCTCGGTCCCTGGTGGTGGTGGCCAGTAGCAGGTGAACTCTCTTGGCGGCGGCTGTTCTGCTTTTGCCAACTGCTCCCTCTTTTGCTATGCTATTGGCTCGGTCTCACCACTACCTTTTCCGTTGAACTATAAAAGTCAGTGGCACAACCTTTATTCCATGTGGGGTCTAGGACCTCATCGTCCTCTGCATCGTCTTCCACACAGTCTTCCTCCCTGACCTCTTGTTCGGTCTGCACACTGCAGAAAGACGCAGCAGTTGGCACCTGTGTTTCGTCATCATCAGAGAAGTGCGAACTCCGATGAGGTGGTATTCCCATGTCCTCATCATCAGGAAACATCAGTGGTTGTGCATCAGTGCATTCTATGTTTTCCACCACTGGGGAAGGGCAAGGTGGATTCCCTTGGGAAACCCTGCCAGCAGAGTCTTCAAACAGCATAAGAGACTGCTGCATAACTTGAGGCTCAGACAGTTTCCCTGATATGCATGGGAGTGATGTGACAGACTGATGAGCTTGGTTTTCAGGCACCACCTGTGCGCTTTCTGCAGAAGACTGGGTGGGAGATAATGTTGTGAACTTTCTGGATCCACTGTCGGCCACCCAATTGTCTAGCGCCTGTACTTGCTCAGGCCTTACCATCCTTAGAACGGCATTGGGCCCCACCAAATATCGCTGTAAATTCTGGCGGGTACTGGAACCTGAGGTAGTTGGTTCACTAGGACGTGTGGCCGTGGCTGAATGGTCACGTCCTCTCCCAGCACCAGAGGGTCCACTAACACCACCACGACCGCGTCCTCGTCCCTTACTAGATGTTTTCCTCATTGTTACTGTTCACCAAGCACCTCAATAAGAAAAAAAATATTTGGCCCAATGTATTGATTTCAGATTTTTTTACAGGCACCTAACACTATCTGCCTATTTATTTATGTATGATATTACACTAATCCAGGCACAGCAGTAACCACTGATTTAGGGGAATATCAATTGTAGGCCTAGTATTTAGGCCCTGGATGAAAGGTATCCTTTTATGGACAGATTTACACTTGTAGATGCACAGTAGCATGTGAAATAATATGTAGGATTATGCCTTCAGCAATTGTATTTCAACACTTTGTGTAATATACCCTTTAACGGACAGAAATACACTTGGAGATGCACAATACTGCGTGCAGATTTACAGGATTATGCTTTCAGCAATTGTAATGTAACACTTTTTGTAATATACCCTTTTACGGAAAGAAATATACTTGGAGATGCACGCTGAGTGTAATATACCCTTTTACGGACAGATTTAACACTTGGCCTGCAACAGCTGGAACACCAGATTCAGGGTATTGCTATATTGGCAAGTGATTTTCACCCCAGAACAAAATCTATCCTTTGATGGACACTATTAAACTTGTCCAGTCAAAGCTGGAACACCAGATTTACTGTATTTCTGTTTTGGCAACTGAATTTCACCCCAGAAAATAATAAATCCTTTACCGGACAATATTAAACTTGGCCAGCCACTGCTGGGACACCAGATTTACAGTATTGCTATTTTGGAAATCGAATTTCACCCCAGAAAAAAATATATCCTTTGCCACACACTATTAAACTTGTCCAGCCACATCTGGAACACCAGATTTACTGTATTTCTATTTTTGCAACTGTATTTCACCACAGAACAAAATCTATCCTTTGACGGACACTAGGGAAATTGTCCAGTCACAGCTGGAACACCAGATTCAGGGTATTGCTATTTTGTCAATTGAATTTAACCCCAGAACAAAATGTATCCTTTGCCGTACACTATTAAACTTGGCCAGCCACAGCTGAAACCACTGATTTAGGGTATTGCTATTTTGGCAATTGAATTTTACACCAGAAAAAAATATACCCTTTTACGGACAGATTTAAACTAGGGCTGCAACAGCTGGAACACCAGATTCAGGGTATTGCTATTTTGGCAATAAAATGTCACCCCAGAAATAAATATACCCTTTTACGGACAGATTTAAACTAGGCCTGCAACAGCTGGAACACCACATTTACTGTATTTCTATTTTTGCTACTGACTTTTACCCCAAAAAATAATATATCCTTTGACGGACACTATTAAACTTGTCCAGTCACAGCTGTAATACCAGATTTACTGTATTTCTATTTTGGCAACTGAATTTCACCACAGAAAATAATAAATCCTTTGCTGGACACTATTAAACTTGGCCAGCCACTGCTAGGACACCAGATTTACTGTATTGATATTTTGGCTATTGAATTTCACCCCAGAACAAAATATATCCTTTGCCAGAAAGCAGACAGTATTACACTTGGCTAGCCACGGCTGGAACACCAGATTTAGGGGATTGCTATTTTGGCAATTGAATTTAACCCCTTAATAAAATATAGAAATTTCTATCCTGAGTTTCTTGGGGTGACAATAAGCACAGCCAAACCCCTGATGTAGGATATAGCAAAAAAAAAAAAAACTAGTATTGATGGATTGATGGACTTGGTGGCAGTTTGTGCTGGTGCACCACAAGACACAAAATGGCCGCTGATCACCCCAGAAAAAAGTGACAGAAAAATGCTCTGTGCAGCCTAAAAACCAGTGAGCCATTAACTAGCAGAAGTTGAATGATTTACAGCTTTAGATCGATCACTTCATTAGGTGTTTTTGCTGACTTTTCCCTGCCTAATTTCGCCCTCACAGAAGCTGCATCCTCTCCCTACACTAATCAGAGCAGTGTGACGTGCGGCGCTACGTGACTCCAGCTTAAATAGAGGCTGGGTCACGTGCTGCACTTGGCCAATCACAGCCATGCCATTAGTAGGCATGGCTGTGATGACTTCTTAGGGCAAGAAGTAAAACGCTAGCTGATTGGCTGCTGCGCAGCCTTTCAGAAAGCGGGAAGAAATCTCTGAACAACGCACCCAAATCCGAACTTTTTTGAAAATGTTCGGGTCCGGGTCCGTGTCCCGAACACCCCAAAATTGGAGATCTTCGAGCATTCCATCCTTGTCTAAAGTAATTCAGGAAGTAAACAACTGCTGTTGGTATGAATCTATGATTGCTTCCTCCCTAGGCACTAGCACAGACTTTAGAAGTACTGTATTTTCTGGGATATAAGACTACTTTTTAACACATAAAAATCTTATCAAAAGTCGGGGGCCGTCTTATACACCTGAACTTAAGAGGACCTTTCAGTGGTCCAACGATTGTTAGATAACGATATGTATGTGTAGAGCGGTATATATCATTTTCCAACAATTGTTGGACCAGTGAAAGGTCCTCTTTACGTCCAAGCCGGACTGGAAAAGCTGTCCTTCTCCAGCTTCAGTAACAGGCACCCTGTCGCGTATATAAAGCGCAAAAATGCTTTATATACAAAAAAAAACAAAAGAAAGGATCAAAGGAAAAATATCAAAGATTATTGATCCTACTGAGGAGAGTGCGACATAATAACCTCTCAGCTCGTTTGCGAGAACCTTAATTATTTTGTGCAACTAGAAAGGAAACAAGGTACCATCATCTATGCAAAAATATATGTGAGTTTATTATACATAAGTGCTAAATACAAAATCGATAATACAACCTGTACAATGATAGACAATGCAATATATACCAATACTTTCAATCAATACTAAATATCGCCAATCAATGCAATGATATGCAACAATCCAAATTAAAGAAACGTACCCCTTTCTATCACCTTTTAACCAATTAAGGTATATGGCGGCACTATAATTTTACCAGCTCAGTATCAGGCTAGTGAATAACAAAGTTCCCAAGGACTAAGTACCAATGTCTGATGCTCAATTAGCAATATGCATCTTTGCTAAGGGAATGATCAGACTTGATCAGGAGCTTTATCAATTACATATCCACAAATGGAGACCTTTGACTATATACCGGGCTGAGTAACTTATCAATACCGCAAGCAATAAGCAAGATATACGTTACCAAGGGTCAAAAGGTGAGTAGAGCTCCGGAGGGACGGTCAGCTCTCCAACGGGTTCCCCCTGATCCAGGATAAAATCCATGTGTCTGTTTAAACTTTTGTTTGTAGTCTATTTTTTTTTTCTTTCTCCTCGAATCCCTCTCTCATCCCGTCTATGATTAATATTCACAGACTTATCAAAAGTATACACCCCGTTAGATAATGGTCTTCCAACCAAACCAGAGGGTGTGCACATATGGTAATAATGGTACTGTGAGATCATACATTACCCAAAATGCTTTGTGCATTTTGAACGTGTTATGCTACCTGCAGATACCTAGGCGGCAATGTTGTATAAGCTATAAATGTGAAGCTTTTAGGAGTTAAATTTATATAATGTGACTTCATGTTAAGTGGTAAACAATAAACATCCACCACCTGGGACATACATCAAAAAGGGAGGCATACCCCCTGACACTTGAAGCAATTAAAACTTAGATTCCCAGAAACTAGTATGACTGTTCTCATGTCATAAAGTTAAAATGTAGACAACAAATGTGGGGGTTTTGGATTTCACAGGTGCCTTATCTTATGAAAATAACACAACTTTTCTGAGCAGAAATCCAACTGAGCATGCTTTCCCACATACCTCAGGAATACACGCTTCTGGTGATACACACACAGGATATATATATATATGTTAATATATGATTATAACATGTAACAAAATAAAACCAATATGTGAAACATAAAACAACACATATGTTATATATCGATTAACTTGTGTCAAAACTAAATACGATGCACTATATGAACAGACAGACATTATATGATTGTCTCATTAACACATCTTATTATGAAAAGATGCCAGACGAGAGCCAGGAAGAACCTTATCTCGGCTTATAGCCTTGTGATGAGGTAAAATTACTCCCTTAGATAGGGCCACATCTGCCAGGAAGAACCTTTCCTTGAACCCATTTTTCTCTTTTACAATGAAGGTTCATACAGGAGGGTGAATATAAGTACAACATGGCTGCTTATATTATAGGCCATGAATACATGTTATAACACTAGTAAATGTATAAATGTTTATATACTTATGAAAAGGCATGACAACCCTCTAGCTGAGCCACCGTGCGTTGCATCCCTGCCAGTCGCTCCTGAAGAAGCCCCCTCTCATTGGTTTTCTCATGCACGGATCGTCTGTTTAATTTTTATTTGGTGTGCGTTGGAAGAGGGATAGTCTTATACGGCGAGTATAACCCAAACCCCATATTTTAACAGGAAAAGTAGGCAGTCGTCTTATATGGCCAGTCGTCTTATACGTCGGAAAATACGGGTAGATGCGCCCTCTGCATGCGCAGAGCTAAGCGTCGGATCCGGCGATGCGCCGAAATGACGTTTAGCTTATATCCGGATCCGGATTAATGCTCTTCAATGGGCATTAATTCTGGATCCGGTGTTACGGCATGTCTTCCGGATTTTTGGACGGAGATAAATCCGCAGCATGCTGCGGTTTTGTCAGCATCCAAAAAACTTTCACATACTGAACGGAAGACATCCTGATGCAACCTGAACGGATTTCTCTCCATTCAGATTGCATTAGGATAATCCTGATTAGTATATTTCCGGCGAAAAGACCCGACGACGGATCTCTACGCCGGAAAGTAGAAACGCTGATGTGAAAGGGGCCTAAGTTATAGAAAAAATAATAACCATTAACATAAGTGATCCGGCAACATCAGAAGGAAGATCGCAGTGTAATAATTGGAAATTAAAAGGGATATGGACAGGTTAGCCTGGAAGGAATGGAATTCAAGGTATATAACTATAATAATATACAATTCTACATGAGAAAGGCATTATAATTATATGGGAGAGGATGGAGGTGAAGCAGGGGAGGCATAACTAGGGAGGGAAGTGGGGTTAATGGAGGGGAGAGTGGGGGAGAAGGGGAAGGGAAAAGATGGAGGGAGGAAATAGGAAAAAGAAGGGGGGTATCTCACCACCATGTTCTAGATGGCTAAGGAGGACAAGAGTTCGGACTAATGTATCTGGAATTTTTTGTATGCATTCCAATCAAACTTATATGTGTTATTATGTTTTATATTGCTTCTTTATACATGAATTTTTTAAGACCACTTCATTCTGGATCCTGTACGATATTGGTCAGACAATGTATTGATTTATTCATGTAACTAAGTGTATATACTGTATAATTGATATATTGTGTACATCTACTCCATACCACCATGTTGCTTGTCCATGTACCAATACATTCCACCCTTTTGCTTTTTAGATCCCTTGATAAAGGTCACAATTTGACCGAAACGTTGGGACTGATCATATGGCCTTACACTGTATTATATCACCTGGAAATTGAACACAGAATGATGTGACTTTCTTTTTCTTTTCAAAAATCTTTTTATTAATTATTGATAATCCAACAATGACATGGAGAAAACATGACGAGAGGCCAATATACATTAAAGGCCTGTACAATTGCAAAGCCATCGTATGTTATGTCAGGGCATTACATACAAATATGCTCCTAAACGTGTTGAGATGGCAGTACCGAGAGTCTTCTCCAGCTGCTCTGTTGATCGCGTAGAGACATGTATATCTTTAGATTAAACTAGATAAACTTAGGTTAACACATAACTGTAGTTTAGAACCACAACATAAATCAATTGACACAAGGTACGTATCACAGAGACGAGAGGTGGGAAGGAAAGAAGGGGGAGGAGGATGAGCCGCATAGCCACTAATGGTGAATGAAATATCCAGTCTAATGTATGCATCCTATTATAATTATAACTAAGACTCATAGTGAGTGGGAATCAAACCGTCTGAACGACGCCCAGGGGGACCAAATATCGTGAAAGAACTTATGTGTCTTTGTCTCCCATCTGGCAAGCTCTTCCAGTCTATAGAGAGAGTCTACTTTATCTATCCATAAGGCCAGATTCGGAGGTGCGGAGCTTTCCACAGAGTAGGGATGAGTATGCGAGCTGCAGCCAATAAGTGTCTAAGTAGTGTTACAGTGTGTTTAGGTAGTTTATCCGGTAAAAGCTGAAAGAGGCATATCTTAGGGTCCAGAGAAAGGTCTAGACTCACTAACTTGTTAATATGTGAGAGTACTTCCTTCCAATAAGGTGTAATGCGTGGACAAGTCCACCAAAGGTGAAAGTAAGTACCAATTTGATTCCCACATCTCCAACAGTTAGGATTGTAACTAGGGTTATATTTGTGCAGGAGAGCTGGGGTTAGGTGCCATCTGGTCAGGATTTTATATCCGCTTTCCTGCATACGGACACAGCGAGAGGTCAGCTTCGGGGCCGCAAAAAGCTGTTGCACTTCAGAATCTGAAAGTGTCGTGGAAAGATCAGATTCCCATGCCGCTATGAAAGGATGTTTCGACTGTGTTTGTGATAGTAGGAGTAGTTTGTGACAGAGCGATACCACTTTTTCGGGGTTTAACTTGTGCTATGAGAGATTCAAATTTAGTCAGTGGTCTGTGTAAGTCACCCTTTTTCAATAGGGGCTTAAATGCAAGAATGAACTTATTGTATATCATGGGGAGATCGAGGCACAATTTAGCAGGACTGCTAGCTGTTCTTGTGAGGGGTGCACGTCCGCTCCTAATAATGAGTCTATAGAGTGATTATTTTGTTTGATATCAATAGGAACAGAGGCATTGTAATCAGGGTCAAATGAGAGGATGAGGTCCTTAATGTGCATTAGTGGGGATGGATATGGGGCTAATTGCGCTATAGGATTGACTTGTTTCCACATCCTGTTAGTTTCAGATGTTAATGGGTTACCAATTTTAGGAAGAGAAAGAGGTGCTGGATCAGAAAATATAATCTGTCTCAGTGGAAATTGAAGAATATCTTCCTCAATTGCAATCCAGAGTTTGTGGTCTGGTTTCCTAATCCAGTCGATTATCCTATGTAAGTGGACAGCACGGACAAAGGATTGAGGGGAAGGCATATCAATGCCTCCCTGTTTCTGGGGAGCTGAAGAATAGAATATTTTATCCTAGGTTTCTTATTATTCCAGATATATCTGGAAAATAATCTATTTAGTTTAACATAGAAGTCGCTGGGTATGTTAATAGGTAAGGCTTGTAGGAGATAAGTTATTTTGGGCCATATAAGGCATTTTGCTATATTTTTTCTCCCGAACCACGACATGTAAGGTGTCGGCCAGTTCTCTAACGTTTTAGAGATATCTTTAAGCAGCGGGAGAAAGTTATCTTTATAGAGTGCTTGCAAATTAGAGGAGATTTTGACACCCAGAAATTTAATAGAAGGTTGTTTCCAATCAAATGGGGAGTTTTTAGAAAGTCGGGCTGCGAGGGCAGTGGGGATGGAAATGTTAAGGGCTTGCGATTTACTGAGGTTAACCTTGAAGTTAGACAATGTCCCAAAATCATCAAAAATAGATTCAATTAGTGGTAAGGCTGAAGATGGGTTAGAGACTAACAGCAATAAGTCATCCGCGTAGGCTGCCGCCTTGTGCTCCCGACCTCCACATCGTATCCCAGAAATTCCAGGTTCTTGCCTTATCTTCTGAAGGAGAGTTTCCATTGTCAGGACAAAGAGTAAAGGTGACAATGGGCAACCTTGTCTGGTGCCGTTAGAGATCGGGAACACAGGCGACAGCACACCATTGATCAGTATCCTGGCGGAAGGGCGGTCGTACATTGTGAATATAGCTTGAACGAAGGAAGAGGGAATACCAAATGCCAGTAATGAAGCCTTTAAAAATTCCCAGTCCACTCGATCGAACGCTTTTTCAGCGTCGGTACTAAGTAAAAGCAGGGGGATTTCTTTTGTTGAGCATAGGTGATAAGGTGTAAAATACGGTATATATTATCTTTCCCCTCCCTTCCCATCACAAAGCCTACTTGATCGGGTGCGATTAACAAGGGCAGTGACGATTGTAGTCTATGGGCAATAATTTTGGCATAAAGTTTCAAATCAAAGTTCAAAAGAGAGATGGGGCGGTAGTTGCCGCATAGACTGGGGTCTTTTCCGTCTTTGTGAATTATAGTAATCTGTGCCATTAAGGTCTGTTCGTGAAAGGGGTACCATTTAAGGCTGAATTATACAGCTTAACTAAATATGGGGACAGCGTGTCTATATAGGAGGCGTAATAGAAAGCGGTCAAACCGTCCGGGCCCGGGCTTTTATTCTTAGGAGACGATAAAATCGCCTCTCTGACCTCAGTGATAGAGATCGGGAGCAGAGACTAGATGCTTGGGAAGGGGTGATTTTGGGAAGGCGAAGAGAGGCCAAAAATTCTGAAATGATTTCTGACCTAGAGGTTGAAAGTACGTTTCGGGGATTATCTAGATTATAAAGAGCCTTATAAAATTTACTGAACTCATTTGCAATATCCATAGTTTTATGAAAGGTATCACCCCTGTTGTTCTTAACAGTTGTGATAAAGGATTTGGCCTTCCGTTGCTTAATTTGAGCCAGCATAAATCTGGTGGGTTTGTCGCCATGGGCGTAATGTTTGAATTTAGCGGACAAATAGGCCTTAGCAGAGTGCAGGTTCAGCAAATTTTTAAGCTCGGTGCGAAGTGTAGTTAATTCTGTTAAGTGGGCTGACTGGAGAGACTTTTGTGCAATCTCTCAAGACGAGAGATCTTCACTTGGAGATCAGATATCTGTTTTGTTTTAATCTTGTAGGTATATGCCGAGAGAGAAATGAGCTCGCCTCTAACATATGACTTATGTGCTTCCCACAGTGTTTGCACAGAAACCTCTCCATTGTCATTGTTCTTAAAGAATTCCATCAACCGGGAGTTGATCTTTTGAATATTTTTAGGGGTTTCAATAGCAGATCGTTTAGGCGCCATCCTTTATGGGGTAAAGGTGTATGTGGGAGTGAGTAAATCAATTCTACAAGGGCATGGTCCGAGAGAACCTGCGATTTAATAGTCGCTGCTTGACAATATTGCAAGTGAGCGGTCGGAAGAAATAAGTAATCTAATCTACTATATGATTTATGCGGTGCAGAATAATGAGTGTAGTCCTTCGTGGATGGGTTTAGTGCTCTCCATGAATCAGTTAAATATAGCGACTGCAAAGCACGGGACAATTTCGCAAGAGCTTTAAAGCGGATGATGGACCTACCACTAGATGTGTCTATTATAGGGTTTAGCGCAATATTAAAATCGCCACCCAAGAATAAGGTGCCCTCAGAAAAGGAAGAGAGTTTCTTTAGCGTCTTTATCAGCCAAGTAACTTGATCTACATTAGGGGCATAAATGTTCCCTATAGATACAGTTGATGTTCCTATTTTCCCTTTGATGAAAATATAACGTCCCTCAGGGTCACTGCACTTGTCAGTCAGAGTAAAATTGACGTTCCTACTGAGACCAATGCTGACACCTCTTGAGGCCTTAGATTCAGAACCCGCATGAAACCACTGTGAATAAAACAGTCTATTCATAGTCGGAATCTTATTCCTCTTAAAGTGAGTCTCTTGCAAGAGACAGATGTCAGCCTTGTTCCTCCTAAGGAAGTGTAACACCTGGCCTCTTTTGGACGGTGAGTTAAGCCCCTGAACATTGTATGTTACAATCTTAATACTTGCCATGGTATGGAGAATAGAAGTAGAGTCGCTGCCACTCTGAGCCAGATAAGGAGTCTGTCAGCTGGGGAGGCGAGCTTGCGGTGGGAATAAAGGAGAGAGGGGGAGGGTAGGAAGAAACACTGGGGAGACACAAATACAGTGTAGTTAAGCAAAAATGCAAACCATAGAAAAATACAGAGCATGAACATATCCATGAAATAGGACGGTCAATCTGACCAGAAGTATATGGTAACATATCATTTCTGATTAACAAACAGATTGAGCCTGTAGGGCCCAACTTCTGAACTTAAAACTAAGTGTACACTTATAGTCCCAAGAGGACTGATGGTGAGTGGGGTCTAGTGTGAGAGTAGAGAGAAAGGGTAGTTAGGAAGAAAGGTGGAATTGAAGAAAAATGAGAGGAAGATCATATAAAGGATTCCTGTACGGTCGTATATGTACAGATTAAAGAGAGTGAAAGAAGGATGCCTATTTTGCTGGTATAGAAGGAAGAGTGTAGGAGTAAAGGAGTGTACAAAAGTGTTCATGTCAGTGAGTGAGAGAAGAAGAGTACAAGTAAAGCATCTCAATTACAGTAGAACACATATGTCAATGATGCTGCATTTCCTATCAACCCTCATCAGGAATGATGCTTTTCGGTGCTAGCTTGCCCGATTTCTTTCTTGATTTCGCAGCACGGGCAGAAGGGGCGTCCTCCCAAGGTGTCGCTGGGGGCATATGGGGCAAATTGTCCAGATCTTTAACTACTGCCCAGTCTGGAATCTGCAAATCAGGAAGGTCTAAAGCGCCATAAACTCCTGGGAGGTCAGCTGGGGTACGGACAAGAAACCTCCTACCACCGGACGTGAACCCCAATCCAAATGGGAACTGCCATGTGTATTGGATCCCTTTGGACCGTAAGGCAGTGGTCAGTGGTTTGAGTGTTCTACGCTTGAGGAGAGTCTGTGGAGAGAGGTCTTGGTAAATGTGGATATGTGCATCTCCGACCGTCACTGGAGAAGAGGATCTGGAGAGGCGCATGATTTCTTCCTTAACAGGGAAGTGCAGCAAGCGACATATTACGTCTCTGGGGGGGTCTGTGTCTTTTGGTTTCTTCCTCAACGCTCTGTGTATGCGTTCAATCGCGATTTCACCATTGAATGTCGGGCCTAATATGGTCAGGAAGAGATCTGTTACAGTGGCAGACAAACTGGAGCTTTCGACAGATTCCGCAAGGCCTCTTATACGCAAGTTATTTTTGCGGCCCCTGTTTTCTTGGTCTTCTAGAGCGTCGAATGCCACATTTAAGTAATTTTGGCAAGAGGTGAAGCTAGATGCTAGGGCTTGGGTGTAGTTACATAAAGATGTCTGCGTCGACTCTAGTTGTTCCACCCTGGCACCCAAATGTTTGATGTCATGTTTAATATCCTGAAGATCTTTGGATAGAGGTTCTAGAGCTTTAGACAACGCAGACTCTAATGACTTTTGCAAAAATGAGCGAGAGACAGGTAGCGAATCCTTTTGTGCTGTCACATCAGCATCACTTTCAGAATCATCCCCCGTATCAAGCTGAGCGGCAGGAAGGGTTTCTTTAGAGGGAGTGTGCAGCTTTGGGCGCAGGCTCTTTTTCCTCATGTATTTTTCCATTTCCCCTTTCGCTGCTGACGATTTTTGAAGAGTATTAGAGTGTTTGGGATTAGGGTTCCCAATTTTCACCATCATATAGTGTATCTTTATGAAAGTTGTGGCCCGTGTGGCTGAGCCAGTTAGAAAGTCATCTCCCAGTCAGAGAGCGCAAAAGAAAAAAAAATTGTGGCACTAAGACCACTCAGTAGCGTGCAGAATAAATGTGCGGACCAGTTATCAATCTGACAGAGCTAGTCCTAAAATATTTGAGCTATGCTCTAATGGAGGGGAGGCCGTATATGGCTGTTATCTAATATTGTAGGAGGCCACTTAGGGAGGCAGAAAGTCACTCACTGTGGATGTTTGCAGGCCGCAGTGTTCACAGCACTCCTGCTGTGGATAGTTCTGATGTTCCGGTGCTGAGGCGTGCGGTCTTGAACGCTGGCAGGACCGCAGATGAATCAATGCGGGGTCTGGGCCTGGGCTGTACAGGCCCCGTGCAGGATGGCGCGTGGGCGGCGCAGGCCGAGTCTGGAGCAGGGCCGCCGGGTCCAGGTACTAGCAGCGGGGATCCCAGGTATGAGCCTCGGGTCCTCTGAGAGGCTTGACCGGCTGTTCTTGGTCACTGCCAGGCGCCGATCAGTTCCGGGACGGTGCCTGGGTGGCGCTGGCGCAGGCCGCCATGATGATGTGACTTTCGGTTATACATTAAAAGCATCACTTAATGAGAACTTTGGAGTGGTATAGCCTGCTGATATCCAGGGAAAGGGGGGGGGGGGTTGTCTGTGTATCACCCTCAACTTGCGTTTGGCCCCTTCACCCAACCTTGACCCATAACAAAAAACACAACTATGTCACTTTATTGCTGGATGGAGATCGCCCACAGCTTCTTTATTAAAGCGGCAAACCTTAATAAACCATAACATCATAGCGGTATGCCAACCACTGGACTCCCAGTGGGCAAGTTAAACCGTAATCATCAGAGCGGAATGCTGACCGCTGGACTCCCATCGGGCAAATACGCGATCTGCTACCACCATATCTCCCAACGGGGCTCCGACCACCACCCAGCAGAACACGCCATCAGGTTCCATTAAAAAACCAAGGCCAATTAGATAAAGGGTTGCATCTAAAGGGGCATGGATGTCTGTGATGAGAACACAGTCCTACCACTGTATACATCACTAGTCAGACCACACATGGAGTACTGTGTACAGTTCTGGGTTCCTGTGTGCAAGGCAGACATACCAGAGCTGGAGAGGGTTCAGAGGAGGGCAACTTAAGTAATAACTGTAATGAGGAAACTACAGTACCCTGAAAGATTATCAAATTAGGGTTATCCACATTAGAAAAAAGACGACTGAGGGGGGATTCTATTACTATGTTTAAGTATATCAGGGGTCAATACAGAGATCTATCCCATCATCTATTTATACTTCAGGACTGTGACTGTGACAAGGGGACATCCTCTGCGTCTGGAGGAAAATAGGTCTGTATATAAACATAAAAGAGGATTCTTTAGGGTAAGAGCAGTGAGACTATGGAACTCTCTGCCTGAGGAGGTGGTGATGGTGAGTACAATAAAGGAATTCAAGAGGGGTCTAGATGTGTTTCTGGAGTGTAATAATATTACAGACCATAGCTACCAGAGAGGGGTCGTTGATCCAGAGAACTGGAACTGCTACTCTATATAGCTGCAACTTCCCAATAACGGTGACGAACCACTGCCCCTTGATCTATAACTTTGTATTTTATACACAGCGCCTTCCCCTATATTGCAGGAACAACCCACCCAGGAGATGACTACCAACCACCCTGCTACCGTCTTCCTGAAAAGACAGGGATCATCGCATGTCAGGACACATGAGGTCCAGAGCTCCAGAATGAAAAGGGGCCGTACCACAGAGAGGGCATACCAACCACTTCCGGAAGAAGTTATAATACCACCTGAAATCCCAGATCCCTTTCCAAAGACTGCACCACTCGAACAACCAGGAGCGCACACTGGGCCTGCACTCCTCTCTCCGCACCGCACAGGAGATATACGAAAGGCCAACCATTGAACCACCGAATGCCAAGAACCTGTAAGACAAAAACAACCTGTGCCTCAACACACAAAGAGGATCGTATAACCAGACCAGAAAATAGTTATAGTTAATTCAAGAAGTTATTTATTTATTTATTTCAAGTTCAAGGTAAATTGTAAAACCCGCAGAGGGGAAACCATCCAGATGGGGAAAAAAATATATAATAATTTGATCCCCACCATGTGTGAAGTCATATCCCGGAAACCCAACGAACCAGGCAAAGGGGAAGTACACCCCCTTTCTATCAACTGGATCGTCATGTATAGACGGACCACAATCCCGACTACTATTAACCCATACAAAAGATAACCACTCTCCAACGCAGTGCGGCCTCTAATGAAGAGACAAACACCCAGGAGAAAGTACCAAACAGCCAGAACAGAAGGCTGAAGTAGACGGAACATGGCTATCCAGACTAAATGCTCCCTAACTATACCCGTATCGCTTACCACACAATGGAACGATACAGGAAAATGATCCTTGGAGGGTCACCATGCCGACCTGTGAAGTCCAGTCAGGATGACCAGTCAGAGTGCCTGGCCCGCATCAAAACCCAGATCCGAAAGGTAATAAAAGTGTGCAGTATGTACTGTGCAACCCCATGAATTGTGCTTATATCAAGGCACTCCTCCGAGCGATGTCTGCGAACAGACCTGGTTACCATCTGATTATCCTGCGACTGCTAATTCCGCAATATTCACTCAATTGAGAGCAGCCCTGCTTTGCACAAACTTTGCGGCAGCAGTATACTAATACTGCCCTCCTGGCAACCACACCCAGTGGACTAGAATAAAGTCTCTTTTACTACCCACATCTCCTTTGTATTCGGCCCAACTGGGTCACACCTAACTAAAACTCCTGTAACACTGGACATACAGCAAGCACATTACCACCAAGCTGCCAGCCTGCATAGTCATGTTAAAATCCCAGCAAAAGTGCCCAGTTATCAACCTTCCGAACGGAGCTTTTTTTTGGAATCCGGCGGAACAAGCAGGAGAAACACTGTAAATGTGACTGTGATCATATGAACTCACAACCATCTACATCAAAGGAAGGTCCATAACTAGGGATGAGCGAACCCGAACTGGATAGTTCAGGTTCGTGCCGAATTTTGGGCTGTTCGGGACCCGGACCCGAACATTTTCAAAAAAGTTCAGGTTCGGATCCGTTGTTCGGCGATTTCTTCCCGCTTTCTGAAGGGCTGCACAGCAGCCAATCAGCTAGCGTTTTACGTCTTGCCCTAAGAAGCCATCACAGCCATGCCTACTAATGGCATGGCTGTGATTGGCCAAGTGCAGCATGTGACCCAGCCTCTATTTAAGCTGGAGTCACTTAGCGCCGCACGTCACACTGCTCTGATTAGTGTAGGGAGAGGATGCAGCTTCTGTGAGGGCGAGATTAGGCAGAGACAAGTCAGCAAAAACACCTAGTGAAGTGATCGATCTACAGCTGTGAATCATTCAACATCTGCTAGGTAATTGCTCACTGGTTTTTAGGCTGTACCCGAGCGTTTTTCTGTCACTTTTTTCTGGGGTGATCGGTGGCCATTTTGTGTCTTATGATAAACCAGCACAAGCTGCCACCAAGTCGATAAATTCATCAATACTAGTTTTTTTTTTTGTTGCTATATCCTACTTCAGGGGTTTGGCTGTGCTTATTGTCACCCCAAGAAACTCAGGATAGAAATTTCTATATTTTATTAAGGGGTTAAATTCAATTGCCAAAATAGCAATCCCCTAAATCTGGTGTTCCAGCCGTGGCTAGCCAAGTGTAATACTGTCTGCTGTCTGGCAAAGGATAGAATTTTTTCTGTGGTAAAATTCAATTGCCAAAATAGAATCCACTAAATCTGGTGTCCCAGCAGTGGCTGGCAAAGATTATTAGTGTCCGGCAAAGGATAGATAATTTTCTGGGGTGAAATCCAATTGTCAAAATAGCAATACCGTAAGTCTGGTGTTCCAGCTGTGACTGGACAAGTCTCATAGTGTCCGTCACAGGATATATTATTTTCTGGGGTGAAATACAGTTGCAAAAGTAGAAATACCGTAAATCTGGTGTTCCAGCTGTGACTGGACAAGTTTAATAGTGTCCGACAAAGGATATATTTTTTTCTGGGGTTGAAATTCAATTGTCAAAATAGTGATACCATAAATCAGTGGTTTCAGCTGTGGCTGGCCAAGTTTAATAGTGTCAGTCACAGGATAGATTTTGTTCTGGGGTGAAATTTCAATTGCCAAAATAGCAATACACTGAATCTGGTGTTCCAGCTGTGACTGGACAATTTCCCTACTGTCCGTCAAAGGATATATTATTTTCTGGGGTGAAAGTCAATAGCAAAAATAGAAATACAGTAAATCTGGTGTTCCAGCTGTTGCAGGCCTAGTTTAAATCTGTCCGTAAAAGGGTATATTTTTTTCTGGTGTGAAATTCAATTGCCAAAAAAAGCAATACCATAAATTAGTGGTTTCAACTGTGGCTGGCCAAGTTTAATAGTATCCCTCACAGGAAAGATTTTGTTCTGGGGTGAAATTCAATTGCCAAAATAGCAATATCATAAATCAGTGGTTTCAGCTGTGGCTGGCCAAGTTTAATAGTGTCCTTCACAGGATAGATTTTGTTTTGGGGTGAAGTTGAATTGCCAAAATAGCAATACCCTGAATCTGGTGTTCCAGCTGTGACTGGACAATTTCCCTGTCCGTCAAAGGATATATTATTGTCTGGGGTGAAAGTCAGTAGCAAAAATAGAAATACAGTAAATGTGGTGTTCCAGCTGTTACAGGCCTAGTTTAAATCTGTCCGTAAAAGGGTATATTTATTTCTGGGATGATAATTTATTGCCAAAATAGCAATAACCTGAATCTGGTGTTCCAGCTGTTGAAGGCCTAGTTTAAATCTGTCCGTAAAAGTGTATATTTTTTTCTGGTGTAAAATTCAATTGCCAGAATAGCAATACCGTAAATCTGGTGTTCCAGCTGTGACTGGACAAGTTTCATAGTGTCCGTCACAGGATAGATTTTGTTCTGGGGTTGAAATTCAATTGCCAAAATAGCAATACCATAAATCAGTGGTTTCAACTGTGGCTGGACAAGTTTAATAGTGTCCGTCACAGGAAAGATTTTGTTATGGGGTGAAATTCAATTGCCAACATAGCAATACCCTAAATCTGGTGTTCCAGCTGTGACTGGACAATTTCCCTAGTGTCCGTCAAAGGATATATTATTTTCTGGGGTGAAAGTCAGTAGCAAAAATAGAAATACAGTAAATCTGGTGTTCCAGCTGCTGCAGGCCTAGTTTAAATCTGTCCGTAAAAGGGTAGATTTTTTTCTGGGGTTAAATTTTATTGCCAAAATAGCAATACCCTGAATCTGGTGTTCAAGCTGTTGCAGGCCTAGTTTAAATCTGTCCGTAAAAGGGTATATTAATTTCTAGTGTAAAATTCAATTGCCAAAATAGCAATACCATAAATCAGTAGTTTCAGCTGTGGCTGGCCAAGTTTCATAATGTCCGTCACAGGATAGATTTTACTCTGGGGTGAAATTTAATTGCCAAATTAGCAATACCCTGAATCTGGTGTTACAGCTGTGACTGGACAATTTCAATAGTGTCCGTCAAAGGATATATTATTTTCTGGGGTGAAAGTCAGTAGCAAAAATAGAAAAATAGTAAATGTGGTGTTCCAGCTGTTGCAGGCATAGTTTAAATCTGTCCGTTAAAGGGTATATTTTTTTCTGGTGTGAAATAAAATTGCCAAAATAGCAATACCATAAATCAGTGGTTTCAGCTGTGGCTGGCCAAGTTTAATAGTGTCCGTCACAGGATAGATTTTGTTCTGGGGTGAAATTTAATTGCCAAATTAGCAATACCTTGAATCTGGTGTTCCAGCTGTTGCAGGCCTAGTTTAAATCTCTCCGCAAAGGGGTATATTCTTTTTCTGGTGTGAAATAAAATTGCCAAAATTGAAATACCATAAATCAGTGGTTTCAGCTTTGGCTGGCCAAGTTTAATAGTGTCCGTCACAGGAAAGATTTTGTTCTGGGGTGAAATTCAATTGCCAAAATAGCAATACCATAAATCAGTGGTTTCAGCTGTGGCTGGCCAAGTTTAATAGTGTCTGTCACAGGATAGATTTTGTTCTGGGGTGAAATTTTATTGCCAAAATAGCAATACCCCGAATCTGGTGTTCCAACTGTTGCAGGCCTAGTTTAAATCTGTCCGTAAAAGGGAATATTTTTTTCTGGTGTGAAATTCAATTGCCAAAATAGCAATACCATAAATCATTGGTTTCAGTTGTGGCTGGCCAAGTTTATTAGTGTCCCGCAAAGGATATATTTTGTTCTGGGATGAAATTCAATTGCCAAAATAGCAATACCATAAATCAGTGGTTTCAGCTGTGGCTGGTCAAGTTGAATAGTGTACGGCAATGGATTTTTTTTTTCTGGGGTGAAATTAAATTGCCAAAATAGCAATACCATAAATCAGTGGTTTCAGCTGTGGCTGGCCAAGTTTAATAGTGTCTGTCACAGGATAGATTTTGTTCTGGGGTGAAATCTTATTGCCAAAATAGCAATACCCCGAATCTGGTGTTCCAACTGTTGCAGGCCTAGTTTAAATCTATCCGTTAAAAGGGTATATTTTTTTCTGGTGTGAAATTCAATTGCCAAAATAGCAATACCATAAATCTGGTGTTCCAGCTGTGACTGGACAAGTTTCATAGTGTCCGTCACAGGATAGATTTTGTTCTGGGGTTGAAATTCAATTGCCAAAATAGCAATACCATAAATCAGTGGTTTCAACTGTGGCTGGACAAGTTTAATAGTGTCCGTCACAGGAAAGATTTTGTTATGGGGTGAAATTCAATTGCCAACATAGCAAAACCCTAAATCTGGTGTTCCAGCGGTGACTGGACAATTTCCCTAGTGTCCGTCAAAGGATATATTATTTTCTGGGGTGAAAGTCAGTAGCAAAAATAGAAATACAGTAAATCTGGTGTTCCAGCTGCTGCAGGTCTAGTTTAAATCTGTCCGTAAAAGGGTTTCAGCTGTGGCTGGCCAAAATTATTAGTGTCCGTCACAGGATAGATTTTGTTCTGGGGTGAAATTCAATTGCCAAAATAGCAATACCCTGAATCTGGTGTTCCAGCTGTTGCAGGTCTAGTTTAAATCTGTCCGTAAAAGGGTATATTTTTTCTGGTGTGAAATTCAATTGCCAAAATAGCAATGCCATAAATCAGTGGTTTCTGCTGTGGCTGGCCTAGTTTAATAGTGTCCGTCACAGGAAAGATTTTGTTCTGGGGTGAAATTCAATTGCCCAAATAGCAATACCCTGAATCTGGTGTTCCAGCTGTTGCAGGTCTAGTTTAAGTCTGTCCGTAAAAGGGTATATTTTTTCTGGTGTGAAATTCAATTGCCAAAATAGCAATACATAAATCAGTGGTTTCTGCTGTGGCTGGCCAAGTTTAATAGTGTCCGTCACAGGATAGATTTTGTTCTGGGGTGAAATTCAATTGCCAAAATAGCAATACCCTGAATCTGGTGTTCCAGCTGTTGCAGGTCTAGTTTAAATCTGTCCGTAAAAGGGTATATTTTTTCTGGTGTGAAATTCAATTGCCAAAATAGCAATGCCATAAATCAGTGGTTTCTGCTGTGGCTGGCCAAGTTTAATAGTGTCCGTCACAGGAAAGATTTTGTTCTGGGGTGAAATTCAATTGCCCAAATAGCAATACCCTGAATCTGGTGTTCCAGCTGTTGCAGGTCTAGTTTAAATCTGTCCGTAAAAGGGTATATTTTTTCTGGTGTGAAATTCAATTGCCAAAATAGCAATACATAAATCAGTGGTTTCTGCTGTGGCTGGCCAAGTTTAATAGTGTCCGTCACAGGAAAGATTTTGTTCTGGGGTGAAATTCAATTGCCAAAATAGCAATACCCTGAATCTGGTGTTCCAGCTGTTGCAGGTCTAGTTTAAATCTGTCCGTAAAAGGGTATATTTGTTCTGGTGTGAAATTCAATTGCCAAAATAGCAATACCATAAATCAGTGGTTTCAGCAGTGGCTGGCCAAGTTTAATAGTGTACGACAAAGGATATATTTTTTTCTGGGGTGAAAATTAATTGCCAAAATAGCAATACCCTTAATCTGGTGTTCCAGCTGTGCCTGGACAATTTCCCTAGTGTCCGTTAAAGGATATATTATTTTCTGGGGTGAAAGTCAGTAGCAAAAATAGAAATACATTATGAAAATTAATTGCCAAGATAGCAATACCCTGAATCTGGTGTTCCAGCTGTGACTGGACAACTTCCCTAGTGTCCGTCAAAGGATATATTATTTTCTGGGGTGAAAGTCAGTAGCAAAAATAGAAATACAGTAAATCTGGTGTTTCAGCTGTTGCAGGCCTAGTTGAAATCTGTCTGTAAAAGGGTATGTTTTTTTCTGGGGTGAAATTCAATTGCCAAAATAGCAATACCCTGAATCTGGTGTTCAAGCTGTTGCAGGCCTAGTTTAAATCTGTCCGTAAAAGAATATATTTTTTTCTGGAGTGAAATTCAATTGCCAAAATACCATAAATCTGTGGCTGGCCAAGTTTAATAGTGTCCGGCAAAGGATATATTTTTTTATGGGGTGAAATTCAATTGCCAAAATAACAATACTGTAAATCTGGTGTCCCAGCAGTGCCTGGCAAAGTTTAATAGTATCCGTCAAAGGATAGATTTTGTTCTGGGGGGAAATTCACTTGCCAATATAGCAATACCCTGAATCTGGTGTACCAGCTGTTGCAGGCCAATTGTTAATCTGTCCGTAAAAGGGTAAATTACACTCAGAGTGTATCTCCAAGTATATTTCTTTCCGTAAAAGGGTATATTACAAAAAGTGTTACACTACAATTGCTCAAAGCATAATCCTGTAAATCTGCACGCACTATTGTGCATTTCATAGTGTATTTATGTCCGTAAAAGGGTATATTACACTTAAGGTGTATATAGAAGTGCTGAGAGGGTCATCCTCAATAACTTCACATGCTACTGTGCATCTCCAAGTGTATTTCTGTCCGTTAAAGGGTATATTACACAAAGTGTTAAAATACAATTGCTGAAGGCATAATCCTACATATTTTTTAACACACTACTGTGCATCTCCACGTGTAAATCTGTCCATAAAAGGATACCTTTCATCCAGGGCCTAAATACTAGGCCTACAATTGGTATTCCCCTAAATCAGTGGTTACTGCTGTGCCTGGATTAGTGTAATAAGGTACAAAAATAAATAGGCAGATAGTGTTAGGTGCCTGTAATATAAAGGTCTGAATTTGAAATCAATACATTGGGCCAAATATTTTTTTTCTTATTGTGGTGCCGCGGTGAATGGTAACAATGAGGAAAACATCTAGTAAGGGAGGCAGACGTGGTCGTGGTGGTGTTAGTGGACCCTCTGGTGCTGGGAGAGGACGTGGCCATTCTGCCACAGCCACACGTCCTAGTGAACCAACTACCTCAGGTTCCAGTACCCGCCAGAATTTAAAGCGATATTTGGTGGGGCTCAATGCCGTTCTAAGGATGGTAAGGCCTGAGCAAGTACAGGCGCTAGTCAACTGGGTGGCCGACAGTGGATCCAGCACGTTCACAACATTATCTCCCACTCAGTCTTCTGCAGAAAGCGCACAGGTGGCACCTGAAAACCAAGCCCATCAGTCTGTCACATCACCCCCATGCATATCAGTGAAACTGTCAGAGCCTTAAGTTATGCAGCAGTCTCTTATGCTGTTTGAAGACTCTGCTGGCAGGGTTTCCCAAGGGAATCGACCTAGCCCTTCCCCAGTTGTGGAAGACTTAGAATGCACTGATGCCCAAATGGTAACAATGAGGAAAACATCTAGTAAGGGAGGCAGACGTGGTCGTGGTGGTGTTAGTGGACCCTCTGGTGCTGGGAGAGGACGTGGCCATTCTGCCACAGCCACACGTCCTAGTGAACCAACTACCTCAGGTTCCAGTACCCGCCAGAATTTAAAGCGATATTTGGTGGGGCTCAATGCCGTTCTAAGGATGGTAAGGCCTGAGCAAGTACAGGCGCTAGTCAACTGGGTGGCCGACAGTGGATCCAGCACGTTCACAACATTATCTCCCACTCAGTCTTCTGCAGAAAGCGCACAGGTGGCACCTGAAAACCAAGCCCATCAGTCTGTCACATCACCCCCATGCATATCAGTGAAACTGTCAGAGCCTTAAGTTATGCAGCAGTCTCTTATGCTGTTTGAAGACTCTGCTGGCAGGGTTTCCCAAGGGAATCGACCTAGCCCTTCCCCAGTTGTGGAAGACTTAGAATGCACTGATGCAAAGCCACTGATGTTTCCTTATAATGAGGACATGGAAATACCACCTCATCGGAGTCCGCACGTCTCTGATGATGATGAAACACAGGTGCCAACTGCTGCGTCTTTCTGCAGTGTGTAGACCGAACAGGAGGTCAGAGAATCAGGAGGTCAGGGAGGAAGACTGTGTGGAAGACGATGCAGGGGACGATGAGGTCCTAGACCCCACATGGAATAAATGTTGTGCCACTAACTTTCATAGTTCAGAGGAAGAGGCAGTGGTGGGACCGAGCCAACAGCGTAGCAAAAGAGGGAGCAGTGGCCAAAAGCAGAACAGCCGCCGCAAAGAGAGTTCGCCTGCTACTGGCCACCGCCACCAGGGACCGAGCACCCCAAAGGCAGCTTCAAGGAGATCCCTGACATGGCACTTCTTTAAACAATGTGCTGTCGACAAGACCCGAGTGGTTTGCACGCTGTGCCATCAGAGCCTGAAGCTTAGCACAACCTGCATGACCAGGCATCTACATGCAAAGCATGAACTGCAGTGGAGTAAACACCTTAAAAGCAATGAGGCTCCCCCTGCTCCCTCTTCTGCTGCTGCCTCGGCCTCTTCCTCCGCCTCGGGAGGAATGTTGGCACCTGCCGCCCACCAAACAGAGGATGTGCTACCGACACCACCACCCGCATCACCAAGCATTTGAATGGTGCAGAAGTTCATTCACAACTACCACGACATGTCAGAGCTGCTGCATAAAGTGCTGGCTGTCTGTGTGCGCTTCCGGCGGAGCGTGATAGGAAGATGCGCGAGTACAAGCGCACGCTGGTAGACGCGCTTCTGAGAGCATTTCCAAATGTCACAGGGGAACAGGTGGAAGCCCAAGGCGAAGGCAGAGGAGGAGCAAGAGGTCGCCAACGCAGCTGTGTCACGGCCAGCTCCTCTGAGGGCAGGGTTAGCATGGCAGAAATGTGGAAAAGTTTTGTCACTACGCCACAGCTGACTGCACCACCACCTGATATGGAACGTGTTAACAGGAGGCAGCATTTCACTAACATGGTTGAACAGTACGTGTCCACACCCTTCCACGTACTGACTGATGGTTTGGCCCCATTCAACTTCTGGGTCTCCAAATTGTCCACGTGGTCAGAGCTAGCCTTTTATGCCTTGGAGGTGCTGGCCTGCCCGGCGGCCAGCATTTTGTATGAACGTGTATTCAGCACAGCAGGAGGTGTCATTACTGACAAACGCAGCCGTCTGTCCACAGCCAACGTAGACAAGGTGATGTTCATAAAAATGAACCAGGCATGGATCCCACAGGACCTGTGCCTCCCTTGTGCAGAATAGACATTTATAACTGCCTTCCCCTCAACCATATATTCTTGTACTCCGGGGCACTTCTTTATTGAATCCTTTTTTTTTAATTTTACCATTATATTGCGGTGCAACCAAAAGTTGAATGAACCTCTCCTCCGTCTAGGTGCCAGGGGCCTAATTATCTGAAAGTGGCCTGTTCCAGTGGTGGGTGACATGAAGCCTGATTCTCTACTATGAGACCTCTCTCCTCCGTCTGGGTGCCAGGGTCCTAATTATCTAAAAGTGGCCTTCTCCATTGGTAGTTGACATGACGCCTGATTCTCGGCTATGCGACCTCTCTTCTCTGTCTGGATGCTGGGGCCTAAATAACTGAAAGTGGCCTTCTCCATTGGTGGGTGACTTGAAGCCTGATTCTCTGCTATGGGACCTCTTTTCAATTGATATTGCTTAATTTTTATTTATTTTATTTTAATTAATTTCCCTATCCACATTTGTTTGCAGAGGATCTACCTACATGTTGCTGCCTTTTGCAGCACTCTAGCCCTTTCCTGGACTATTTTACAGCCTTTTTAGTGCCCAAAAGTTCGGGTCCCCATTGACTTCAATGGGGTTTGGGTCGATTTTGGATCCCGAACCCGAACATCCAGGTTTTCTATCCATAACCATGGGCAATCAGACTGAATGCTAGAGGGATTATGACTACTGCGCCTTCCTCCGTACATATGAACCAACCATGTCAGATATGTCCTTATTTAAAGCCCAAATAGAACAAATTCATATTTTTTTTTATATATATATACACACTAGCGCCTGCAGGTAGGAGTTTAACAGGCAGTACTACTTTACACAGGGAAGCACCCGCATATATCGCACCCGATAAGTATATAATCATTTATTGTCTATCTTATTTTTATTTTTTATTTTTTTTTGTTAAGTCTTTATAACTGCTGCATAAAAGGAGAAAAATGACCCACTGGGACTGAGCCTCACCGAAAACCAGCTGCAAGACGACACGCCATTAGACAAGTGGGACAAGATTCGTTACATGGATCGTTAGGGGAATCGGATAGGCAAAATAAAGAAACTGGCGACTAACGTACGAACCATTCTGTCTCAACAAGATGTCTACACCATACAAATCAATTACTCATTGCACTGCATTTGACGACCACATTAGGAAACCAACGGGATCCAGGTAGGGGATCCGAAACACTTGCCACACCATATCAACGTGTGGCCTTACTACTACGCTACCCTGGGAAACCACATACTAAGCCTAGAAGGTCCCATAAAGGGGGGAGTCGTGCTTCCATGGGCATTGTGCTTCCGTGCCGCCGACATCACGAAACTGACACTGACAGAGGGGCTTTGTCGCTTTCTGTGCTCGTGTATTTATTTATTCGTTTATTCTTGTACTATTATTTATACATTATATATATATATATATAGAGACGAATGAAAGATCGAGCAGCACTCCAAATGTGTCCAAACAGAGTATACGTCTTTATTCACCCATCGGCGTGGCAACGTTTCAGCTCCTACTGGAGCCTTTTTCAAGCAAATTGTGCAAGACAAAGTGACATATATAAAGGGTATTGCAAAGTGACATCATCATAGTGCGTCAAATACAATTAACTCTTGCATGTGTTGTATCAAAAATATCTTCAATAAAGTGCCAAAATTCATAACAAATTCATAATCACTAAAGACCAAAGAAAGGGGAACGTCACCCTAGAAATAGAGATATAAAAAGAAAAAATATATTAATGTACATATTATATGCATAATGTATATAATATGCATATAATATGCATATTATGCATATAATATGTACATTAATATATTTTTTCTTTTTATATCTCTATTTCTAGGGTGACGTTCCCCTTTCTTTGGACTATGCCCGCTGATTTTATGACGGCAGCTATCAATATCCCCATTACACGATCTATGACATACTAAGGTCAATAGGGTGGGTATGCATGTTTAATAAAGGAGGAGAACCCTCCTACTGTGTGGTACAGCGCTGTTGGTTTCGCCTTGCGGAGGCGTGGCGTCACTGACATGTGCCCTGTAAGTGCGATGGTGGTGCAATCCACGCCATTAATCGCATCACAGGTAATTACCACCCAGTTTTGAGATGTATGCAAATATGTGTGAATGATGCCACCCTTTTTAAAGTTACCTAGCATTACATATAAGTAAGTGGATTTGGTCATTCCCTTATCCAACATGGTGGAACGGCAATTGATTCGTACTGCGCAGCCACCAAGAGCGTGATGACGCGGCACGCCTGATAGATCTTGTGTGACGCATGCGCATTGCCTTTGACCGCACGCCGTGATGGCGATGCTTGTATCGTGCATGTGGAGTTTGAAAACGGCTGCCGCCTCCCGCTGGGTTTGTCCATTAAGGGTACGTCATTCTTTCACGGACTGAGGATCTTTAACCTTTAAGGCACTGTCACTTTTTTGGAACTATTATATAATGCACTTTATTATGCATCAATTTTGATATTAGTCAAGAACATATTGTATGAAATGTTATATTATTATGCACTGTCTTTAGTGATTATGAATTTGTTATGAATTTTGGCACTTTATTGAAGATATTTTTGATACAACACATGTAAGAGTTAATTGTATTTGACGCACTATGATGATGTCACTTTGCAATACCCTTTATATATGTCACTTTGTCTTGCACAATTTGCTTGAAAAAGGCTCCAGTAGGAGCTGAAACGTTGTCACGCCGATGGGTGAATAAAGACGTATGCTCTGTTTGGACACATTTGGAGTGCTGCTCGATCTTTCATTCGTCTGTATATGCTGGAGTGGGTTTACTCCACAGGTGAGCGTTGCACCCGCCATTCATTTTACCAGGTGGTGCTGCCTCAATTTTCATTCTACATACCTTAAACCAGGGGCTGAGCACACCAGTTGCCTTATTATTTTTTCATTTTTTTTGGAAATATTTTTTGGATTAATTATGACTTCACCAGAAGGCGTGTCCTATTCCCAAGAGGCAGCGGAGCGGATTCTTTGTGGTATCCAGGGAGATGCATTGTTTCTCAACACACCATCCATTAAAGAACTAAAAAGAAAGCATGAGGCTTTGTCTAAAAAATCCACAGCATTGAAACTCCACATGGCAACTTTGGGCGAGTACTTTAAGGCACAAAGGATCCCGAGAGGTATGAGGTCACACCTGCAACCTAATCTGTTTATGCACAATCATGAGTACTGCAAGAAATTTGTACTATTATCCAACAAGTATGCTTTTGATTACATGCTTCTGAACATTTAATTTTTACAACAAGAATTGTGTGCACTTACGTGTGAAATTTCGGAAATAGCACAAAAGATTTGTACTCTTATGGGACAGGACGATTTTGATATCTACATGGAAGTCTTTGCTGGTCAATTAAATAAATTCCAAACTTAAACTGAAGAGGGAAAAAGAATCAAATGGTCTAGGGATATAGAGGACTATAAACGTGGAGCCATCTATTCCTGGCAAAGGGATAACACACACAAGCGCAATTTTGAGGACAACAATAATAAAAAGAGGAGACGGTCACCACAAGCACAGAATAAGGACTCTTTTTTAGGGATTCCAGATATACCCGACTCAAGAGACCCAGGAGGGGAGGCCGCCGACACAGAAGACATCGTCAAAATTCAGCAACACAAGAAACCAACATTGAACAACAGGCCACAAAGATCATCCAAGAAATGAATGTGGTCAACTTATCTTCCAGGGACCTTACACCCACAGAAGTGAGTTTACTCAATAGAGGTTTTTCATTTTGTCCCAATGCACATACTGATTGGTTATCCGTTGACAATGATTTGCATAATTTTTTTCGTTTGATAAAACTAAAAGTGTGGTTCAACAATAAGGCTAGTAAACATACTGTGACACCAGGCAACAGTGAATTCACCATGGATCAATTATCGCTCTTTCAAAAGAGCAATTTTAATCCAATGGTGAATGAACCATGTATTGATACATTTATACAAAATGTTATACGTGATATAGAAATATTGAAAACTAATGATAATGCTGATTACTTTAACCATCCGAACCTCAAGAAAGATGAGGTTGAGGCCTTGCTGTCCTTGAAGCGCGATGCCTCTCTTGTCCTCAAGCCGGCGGACAAGGGGGGTGCCGTCGTTGTTATGGACACCCATAAATATGTTGCTGAAATAATGAGACAATTAACTGATGTCGAGGTATATGAAATGTTGAGTGGTGATCCTAAATTCAAAATTGCAGAATGTATACGGAAATGCTTGTGTGATGCAATGTCTGCCGGGGTTGTCGACGAAAACTTGGCTCAATACCTTACGGTAATATATCCGGTAACTCCGGTTTTATACATTCTCCCTAAGATACACAAGTCCCTCGTCGACCCCCCCGGCAGACCTATAGTTTCAGGTACTGACTCCATTTTCAGTCGCCCAGCCATTTTCCTTGACAAGGTTTTAAGGGGTTTTGCGGATGGGGCGAGCTCCTATATTCGGGATACTTCAGATTTTTTAACTAAATTGCAACAATTGGATATATCTGGGTATAGTGAGGTCACTTAAGCATCGTTTGATGTGACCTCATTATATACATCTATAGAACATACAAGGGGTCTAAAAGCAGTAGAACGCATGGTATCGATGTCTACAATGTACGAGGGGGCCATTTGCTTTATCTTGGATTTATTGAATATTATATTACATCAAAATTATTTTTTATTCCAAGATACCCACTACAGACAGAAGAGAGGAGTAGCGATGGGGTCGAATATGGCCCCAACTTACGCGAATATTTACATGCGTGCATTTGAGGAGGACGTTGTCTATGTGTCGCCACATTACAGACATGTTTTTGTCTGGTGGCGCTACATAGACGACGTCTTCCTCTTATGGACGGGGACGGGGGAACAGCTTAAAGAATTCCATGACTTTTTAAACAGCGTACATAAGTCCTTGCAGTTCACCTTAGTCTCCTCCCGTACATCTTTACAATTCCTAGACACCGAGGTGGTGCTCGTTGATGGAAGCTTGCGCACAAGATTATTTGTGAAGCCGACAGATAGGAATAACACCTTGATGTATTCTAGTAACCATCCTAGGAAGATGGTAAGGTCATTACCATATTCACAAATGTTGAGAGCAAAGAGAATTGAATCTGATGAGCTTAGACTGGAGGACACATTACAATCTATGATATCCAAATTTACATCACGTGGGTATCCTAAGGCTTTATTAGAGACACATAAAAGTCGGGTAATATCACTTAATAGAATTAATACATTAGAACAAGGGAACCGCAAGGTGATCAACACATGCATCCCCTTTGTATCCACTTACATTGAATGTAGCCAGGAAATAGGAATCATAATTAAAAAACATCGGCCCATCTTAAGTAAATCTCTGCAGAATATCCCTGAATTCAAGAATGTACCACTATTCTCTTATCGTCGGTCTAAAAGTCTGAGAGACCAGCTTGTTAGGGCTGATATTGGTCCAAAAAAGGTACTAAAACAAGCCACATTTGCACAGCCCAGCTTGGGATGTTTCCCATGCCTGGGATGTGTAAATTGTAGGTTTATTAAAAAAGGACGTACATTTAGACATCCCAACACAGGAGTTGAATACCCCATCCGACATTACTTGACCTGCAATTCGGAATATGTAGTATATGTTTTGTCTTGCCCCTGTAACATACTATATGTTGGTGAAACCTCTACCGATCTCAACACACGGTTGAATAATCATAGGAACACAATACGGAAGGGCAGGCTAGATCTGCCAGTGTCGACACATTTTAGTATCCTTAAGCATAAAGAGAAGGATCTGTGCTGTTGGATTATAGACCAGATACCGATATTAAGAAGGGGTGTCAATAGAGTATCCCTCCTAAAAAAAAAGGAACTCTATTGGATTAACGCGTTAAATACGTTGAGCCCCAATGGATTGAACATAAATTTCAGGGTGGGAGTGTATTGATGCTTGCCCTGTTTACCGCATGCTCCTCTTCCTCTGGATATAGGTTGATTGTACAAGATTTTTTAATTTATATTATATGTACACAATTTTCTACATACATTATGCATATAATATGTACATTAATATATTTTTTCTTTTTATATCTCTATTTCTAGGGTGACGTTCCCCTTTCTTTGGACTATGCCCGCGGATTTTATGACGGCAGCTATAAATATCCCCATTACACGATCTATGACATACTAAGGGTCCTTTCACACTTGCGTTCTGAGGATCCGGCAGGCACTTCCGTCCTGCCGGATCCGTCAGAACGCAAGTCGCCTGAAAGCATTTGAAGACTGATCAGGATCCTGATCAGTCTTCGACTCAGCTCAGGTTACATGGTAGCCAGACGCTACTAGCGCCCTGGTTGCCATAGTAGCGGAGCGGGGAGCGGCATAAGCATTCGCGCGGCTCCGGCGCCTGAATGACGCCAGAGCGCCATGCGCATGGATCACGTGATCCATGCGATCACGTGATCCATGCACTGGGGCGCCCTGACGTCATCCTGAGCGCCCCGGAGCCGCACGGAATGTGAGCATGCCGCTCCCCGCTCCTCGCTTTACTATGGCAACCAGGACGCTAGTAGCCCTGGCTGCCATAGTAACCAGTCAGAAAGCTAAATGTCGGATCCGGCAATGCGCCGAAACGACGTTTAGCTTCAGGTCTGATCCGGATTAATGCCTTTCAATGGGCATTAATTCCGATCCGGCCTTGCGGCAAGTGTTCCGGATTTTTGGACGGAACAAAAAGCGCAGCATGCTGCGGTATTTGCTGCGTCCAAAAAACGTTCCGGTCCTGAACTGAAGTCATCCTGATGCATCCTGAACGGATTTCTCTCCATTCAGAATGCATGGGGATGATCCTGATCAGGATTTTTCCGGCATAGAGACCCGACGACGGATCTCTATGCCGGAAAAGAAGAACGCAAGTGTGAAAGGACCCTAAGGTCAATAGGGTGGGTATGCATGTTTAATAAAGGAGGAGAACCCTCCTACTGTGTGGTACAGCGCTGTTGGTTTCGCCTTGCGGAGGCGTGGCGTCACTGACATGTGCCCTGTAAGTGCGATGGTGGTGCAATCCACGCCATTAATCGCATCACAGGTAATTACCACCCAGTTTTGAGATGTATGCAAATATGTGTGAATGATGCCACCCTTTTTAAAGTTACCTAGCATTACATATAAGTAAGTGGATTTGGTCATTCCCTTATCCAACATGGTGGAACGGCAATTGATTCGTACTGCGCAGCCACCAAGAGCGTGATGACGCGGCACGCCTGATAGATCTTGTGTGAATCATGCGCATTGCCTTTGACCGCACGCAGTGATGGCGATGCTTGTATCGTGCATGTGGAGTTTGAAAACGGCTGCCGCCTCCCGCTGGGTTTGTCCATTAAGGGTACGTCATTCTTTCACGGACTGAGGATCTTTAACCTTTTAAGCACTGTCACTTTTTTGGAACTATTATATAATGCACTTTATTATGCATCAATTTTGATATTAGTCAAGAACATATTGTATGAAATGTTATATTATTATGCACTGTCTTTAGTGATTATGAATTTGTTATGAATTTTGGCACTTTATTGAAGATATTTTTGATACAACACATGTAAGAGTTAATTGTATTTGACGCACTATGATGATGTCACTTTGCAATACCCTTTATATATGTCACTTTGTCTTGCACAATTTGCTTGAAAAAGGCTCCAGTAGGAGCTGAAACGTTGCCACGCCGATGGGTGAATAAAGACGTATACTCTGTTTGGACACATTTGGAGTGCTGCTCGATCTTTCATTCGTCTGTATATGCTGGAGTGGGTTTACTCTACAGGTGAGCGTTGCACCCGCCATTCATTTTACCAGGTGGTGCTGCCTCAATTTTCATTCTATATATATATATATATATATATATATATATATATATATTTATTTATTTATTTTTTATGTGGACGCATAGTCGGGGAAAACCTCTTCTATAGGATATGGATACCCCAAGTGCTGAACCCGCAGTTGCACAAGCAAACTATGCAAGTAAACTATGACTGGGAACCTCCCAGCTCAAACCTGTACCAGCTAACATAAACCAAAGAAGTATTAAAATCCGGAATGCTACCCATAAGCTATTGCGCCATGGATAAACCAGCGCTACTGTAGGGGTGGGGGACCCCGTATCTACAAGTGTCAATAGCAAGGATTCTAATCCCCTTCCATCCCCTATTCTATCCCCTAGAGCATCAGTACTCCCTAGTTGTAGAAAGGAACGTCACCGCTGATGGAGCAGAAACAGAAATTCCATCCTGGTGGGTCGCTGCAGTGACCAGGCCGAGAACCCCGGATTGATTGACAGGCACCAGCCTCTTACTGTTGCCAATCGCAACATCAGACCAGACTCCTCAGATGTGCCCGACATTCCGTCCAAAGACGACGGCGAGCACCACCTGGAGGATCCTACTTCACCCGGAAACCCTGTAACGGGACTTGTGCCTGTGGTAACCATGGAGGCCATGCCCCCGGCCCACCTGCGAGAGGATGAAAAAAGAGAGAGCCCTGCGCCTGCTTGACTGGGGGTGGGGTGTGCCATAACGGGCCTCAAACTGAGACCTGCATTGCCCCATGTACTAAAAGGGGCACAGACTACATAAGCTTGGGCAGCAGCAACCACTTTGGAGGAAAGGTTATACAGTTGGGGACACTGTAATCTGGGGGGGGGGGTAGGGGGATGCGACGGGCAGGCAAAGAGCTCTCCCGAGTCCCATATAGCAAATGGACCCGCATTAAGTGGTGCCCATTACAAGCGCCCAGTAAGCGCTGCCAGACTAAGGGGCCGGTGACACTGTAATCTGGTATGGAGAAGGGGGGGTGCAGAAGGATGCTAGGGGTGGGCGAAGAGCTCCCACAGGGGCACAAAGTAACAAGAGAACTCGCCTGCCCAGCGGTGCCCGTCACAAGCGCCCTGTAAGCACTGCAGGGGAAGGGGGCTGGGCTGAAGGAGTCCGGCCTAAGCAGTGGGGGCTGCGGTGACCCCCATGCTGCCCTATATTAGTGAGAGGGGGAGCACAATAAGCTACAATGAAGGGGTGGGGCGGTTGTATCGGGGGACACACATTTCTCCATATTTTCTCCTGCATAATCTGTCTTTTATGGGTTTTATTATGTCTATAATGTAATCATGGTATATAATAAAATTTGATATTTTGAATATGTGTGTTCTCAAATTGGTGTTAGTTTTTGTATTATCACACATCATTGGCTGTGATTTGTGTAATGTTGGAGTTGCTCCTCATGCTGCTGCCAACTTAACACTCTGTGGTCTCCTCATTCTGCTGCCACCTCACCACTCTGTCACTGGGCAACTCTGTGTTCTCCTGATGCTGCTGCCACCTCACTACTATGTCACTGGGCCACTCTGTGGTCTCCCCATGCTGCTGCCACCTCACTATTATGTCACTGGGCCACTCTGTGTTCTCCTCATGCTGCTGCCACCTCCCCACTCTGTCACTAGGCCACTCTGTGGTATCCTCATCCTGGTGCCACCTCAACACTCTGTCATTGTTCCACTCTGTGGACTTCCCATCCTGTTCCCACCCTCCCCACTTTATGAATGGGCTACTATTTTGCCTTTTTGTCCTGGTTGACGTCATCTTTTATTTGACCCTTCTTCTGATCTGTCAGAAGGAAGGAAAAATAAGATCCTTACAAAGTAGCAGATACAGGCCTGTATAATATGGTCCCTATTGTGCATCAGAATTGGCTTATGATTTGGTAGCAAAAAATAGGAGTGGGTACAAAACACAGAGACATTCAAATATTCCATTCACGTGCCATTTCTGTTTTGGATCCACTCAAGTTTTTAGTTTTTTTTGCCTTAGAAATACGGAAGGATTACTGAGCAAATACTGACCATGTGAAGGCTGATGCTCAACAGACAGGATCAGTTTAGGGGTTATTGTTCTGATGGATCACAGGAAGGGCCTATATATAACACAACCAGAGTAATATATGTTTTTTTATTGGTTTAAACGGATACCTATAGGAGAACCAAATGAATGCACAAAAAAGGTAGGTTTTCATCTTAATAAAACTTAACATTTATTATATTCCATAAAAATGGGGGGAAGTCCCAAATAGTTATCACAGTGCAATGCACAAATAAACAAAAAAAAAAACCAATGTGCATGTGTACCTATATTAGCACACTATCAGGTAGTAAAAAAAGAAAAGAGAAATATATTATAGGCATAAGAAAACCACAGAGGCTGGGTCTCTTACCACTATGCATCCCTTTGTCTACCTATCAATATCCTAGTTCTAGGTATCCCTTAATGTCCCTATCAATGGCCGGCAATGACTGCCCAGCTTCATCCAAAGTCAAGAAAAGGGGAAGAAGGGTATACCTATAAACAGCTTAAATAATGTCCCACCCCTACGCGTTTCTTTGGCATAGGCCAAATCATCAGTGGACCGATCACTGATTCATGAGAAATCATTGGTCATACTGGCCAACATCAGAATCAGAAACAGTGTTTGTTTAGTGTATATATGCGGCGTTGATCAGACGCCCATATCCAATACTTATTTGTCCAGATGTCAGGTAACAAAAGTTAAACAGGGTCCTGCGTATGGCAGCGGCAGATCCTGCGTGTGGCAGCGCAGGCTGGCAAACTACAGACGCACCTTTTATGGCCCTACTGGAGTGCCCAGGATCCGTCCAGAGAAACACATGCTTGGTCACATAACGAATCATGTGACCAGACTAACCATGTGATCAAACAGGTCCTGGAAGGGAGCATGCTTTACTATGGTGATACGATCTCTTCCAGTAAAATAAAACATGGGCGGGCAATAGGCGGAGGCACATGAAGGCCAGATCAGGCATACCCGTTCTCTCATGCAGACTCCGTATTCAGATGAATGGGAAAACACTGAGATTAACGGGTAGGTTACCCATATATTCTTTTTTTTTAAATAGGACAAAAATAGATTGAGAATATTAAAGTAGCAGAAGAAAACAAAAATAGTGGAAGATGATATACCAAATTTGATGGAAAAAAGTGATGTAGAAGGGAGGTATAGAGCATTGGGTAAAGAGATGGGTGTTAATAATACAGTAAATAAGTATAAATCATGTCATAGAAATGAAGTAAGGAGAGAGAAGGTAAGTCATACATAACAACCAAATAGTAGTTACTCGTTTAAACCTTTTGGGGATATTGTTTTCAATTCATAGATCCACCAGGTTTCTCTCTGTAAAACTTTTCTTTCCCAACTGCCTCCTCTTTTTAATGGTGACACTGCCTCAATAGCAATACATTTCAATTTAGAGAAGTCTTCTCTGTTCACTAATGACGTGTATAGCCAGAGGAGAGTCTCTCTGATGTCGCAAATCACCCAGGTGTTCTCCCACTCGCTGGCGGAGTTCACAAGTGGTTTTTCCTACGTATTCTAAGCCACATATACAGGTGGCCTTGTAAATGACCCCTTTAGTTCGACAGTTAATGAACTGTTCGATCGCATAATTCTTTCCTGTGACCCCACTCGTGAAGGGACGTCCCTGTGTGATAAAAGGACAAGCTATACAACCACTGCAGTGGAAGCAGCCGAGGGTTGTAGCCATGTCTGCACTCTAATTCATGCCTCAATAAAGTGGCTGTGAACTAGTTGGTCATGAAGATTACGTCCTCAACGGTACGTGACTTGGGGAGTATCCTCAATGACCTTACTGATGTCTGGGTCCAATTGAAGAATTCCCCAATGTTTTTTAAGTACTGTACCTCTCTCACCTCATTTACTGCCACAGCATAAGTGCCTATTAGGCAGATTTGATTAACTGGCACTATCTTTTTCTTAGGATGTAATAACTCAATTCCTGGTAGATGCTCAATTATAGGCTGTCTTCAGTATGTGGTTAGGATATCCCTTTTCCAAAAATCTATTGCGGAGATTATTCACCCTTTCTTTGAAATCCTTATTAGTAGAGCAATTACTTCTTATTTTTAAGTATTGCCCAGTGGGGATTCCTTTTTTAAGTGATAAGGGGTGATGACTGGTCCAATTCAAAAGTGAGTTGGTAGCTGTGGGTTTTCTGAATGTTCTGGTTTTATTGACCCCCTGTTCACCCTTAACAATTTCCACATGAAAGAATGGAAGTGCATCACACCTAAAGTCGAAGGTAAACCTTATGCTGATTCCATTATCATTTAAATCCTGGACACATCTGGGGAAATCCTCCCTACCCCCCTTCTATGTGAGAAATATATCATCAATGAAGCTATTCCAAATTAGCACGTTGTCAATTTGTGAACTAGGGACATCACCAAAGACTCCCCATCGCGGTGCCCTGAGCTGGTGGTAGAAGGAACCTTCAAATACAAAGTCATTGGATGTAAGAGTAAAATTCAACAACTGTAGCACCAATCTATTGTGGGCTTGGTATTGACATCCTCTCTTAGCCAAAAAAGTTTTAACTGCCTTAAGTCCCAAGTAATGTGGTATAGAAGAGTATAACGCGTCCACATCAATAGAGGCAAGCGCCATACCTTCCTCCACTGACACCCCTTAAAGGTGTCCAAGGAGGTCACTCGTAACTCAAATATATACTATGGTAAAGCTTTAACAAATGGTGTCAGAATGTGATCTACGTAAATACCAACATTCTGGCTCAAACTGTTTATACCTGATACGATTGGGTGTCCTTTTAATGGGTTCACCCCCTTCTAAATTTTAGGCAGGCTGTAAAAGGAGTGCTCTCTTTCATGCTATAGTAGGATCTTGGGCCTCTGAAGTTTTTTAGTTCACACTTGAGTTATTTGGTCAGTTTTGGCCTCATAACTGTCCAAATAAGTTAAGTGTGCAGTGATTCTAAGAGCGACACCTGTCATCTGTGTGTCATACTGATTTAAAGTATTGTTTCGCTACCACAGCAGACTCCCTATCCGTGTTTCTGCAAGGCACAGTGTTCTACACCACTATACAGGCTCTCTGCAGCCAGAAAACAGCGTTATGACTAAGGACACCAGGGTCTGAAACGCGTAAATCTTTTACTGCCTGTGGTGTGTTCCTGTACTCATCTTGTCACTTTGAAATAAATGGAAGAAATTTTGCACGAAAATCCATGCATTGCTGGACGTGTTGTTTTTCATCTTATATGTGATCTGAGTGTGCTTCTTCACTCAAATCCCGGATGCAGAAATGGAGCTTAGAAATGAAGGATTTTGAGGCAATTGTTTTAGGATATTTTTCAGGCATCATTACAGGTTTGCAGAGCCATTGAGGTACCAAACATAAGAAATATCCCCAAAAGATCCTTTTTTGGAAACATCACCCCTTAAAGAATTTATCTACCTGGAGAGGTACATCTAGTCTTTCGGATGCTTGAGGCAAAAAGTGAAATGGTGCTATGTTGGAGAATATATGATATTTTCTTCTCTTTCTAATCCATTTTATAGGAGTTGCAATGTCACATTTTGCCGATTGCACTCTCATTAGCAGACAGTGCCGTCTGCATTCAATTGTTCCACCAATTTCCTAGTGTCATCATCGACTTGTCACTAGACTATTTTTTCTCTATATGCCCCTGCACTTATGGATTGTTGCCCAGTTGTGGGCCTCTATGTAGGCAGGGGCAGTGGAATTGGTAATTCAGGATTCACTGTTCCCTACCGTGACACAACTTTTTTTATATTTTTAATATATTTATTTTTTATAGGGTTACCGGTAGTGTTGATCGAACAGTTCGAGCATTGTTCGGGTTCGTACCGAATTTTGGGGTGTCCGGGACCCGGACCCGAACCCGGACATTTTCAAAAAAGTTCGGGTTCGAGTCCGTTGTTCGTCGATTTCTTCCCGCTTTCTGAAGGGCTGCACAGCAGCCAATCAGCTAGCGTTTTACTTCTTGCCCTAAGAGCCCATCACAGCCATGCCTACTAATGGCATGGCTGTGATTGGCCAAGTGCAGCATGTGACCCAGCCTCTATTTAAGCTGGAGTCACGTAGCGCCGCACGTCACACTGCTCTTACTAGTGTAGGGAGAGGACGCAGCTTCTGTCAGGGCGAGATTAGGCAGGTTAAAGTCAGCAACAGCACCTAATGAACGGATCGATCTACAGCTGAGAATCATTGAACTTCTGCTAGTTACTTGCTCGCAGAGGCTGCACAGAGCGTTTTTCTGTCACTTATTTTCTGGGTTGATCGGCGGCCATTTTGTGACTTGTGGTGCACCAGAAGAAGCTGCCACCAAGTCCATCAATACTAGTTTTTTTTTTGCTATATCCCACATCAGGGGCTTGGCTGTGTTAATTGTCACCCCTAGAAACTCAGGATAGCAATTTCTATATTTTATTAAGGGGTTAAATACAATTGCCCAAATACCAATCCAATAAATCTGGTGTTCCAGCTTTGGCTAGACAAGTATAATACTGTCTGCTGTCTGGCAAAGGATAGATTATTTTCTGGGGTGAAATTCAATTGCCAAAATAGCAATACCATAAATCAGTGGTTTCAGCTGTTGCTGGCAAAATAGAATAGTGTCCGCCAAAACATATATTTTGTTCTGGGGTGAAATTAATCTTGCAAAATAGCAATTCCCTGATTCTGGTGTCCCAGCAGTTGCAGGCCAGATTTCATACTGTCCGCTAAAACATAAATTATGTTCTGGGGTGAATTTAATCTGGCAAAATAGCAATACCCTGAATTTGGTGCCCAGCAGTTGCAGGCCAGATTTCATAGTGTCTGCTGAAACATATATTTTGTTCTGGGGTGAAAATAATCTGGCAAAATAGCAATACCCTGAATCTGGTGTCCCAGCAGTTGCAGGCCAGATTTCATAGTGTCTGCTGAAACATATATTTTGTTCTGGGGTGAAATTAATCTGGCAAAATAGCAAAACCCTAAATCTGGTGTCCCAGCAGTTGCAGGCCAGATTTCATAGTGTCTGCCAAAACACATATTTTGTTCTGGGGTGAAATTAATTTTGCAAAATAGCAATACCCTGATTCTGGTGTCCCAGCAGTTGCAGGCCAGATTTCATAGTGTCTGCTAAAACACATATTTTGTTCTGGGGTGAAATTAATTTTGCAAAATAGCAATACCCTGAATCTGGTGTCCCAGCAGTTGCAGGCCAGATTTCATAGTGTCCGCTAAAACATATATTTTGTTCTGGGGTGAAATTAATCTGGCAAAATAGCAATACCCTGATTCTGGTGTCCCAGCAGTTGCAGGCCAGATTTCATAGTGTCCGCCAAAACATATATTTTGTTCTGGGGTGACATTCAATTGCCAAAATAGCAATACCCTGATTCTGGTGTCCCAGCAGTTGCAGGCCAGATTTCATAGTGTCTGCTAAAACACATATTTTGTTCTGGGGTGAAATTAATCTTGCAAAATAGCAATACCCTGATTCTGGTGTCCCAGCAGTTGCAGGCCAGATTTCATAGTGTCTGCCAAAACACATATTTTGTTCTGGGGTGAAATTAATCTAGCAAAATAGCAATACCCTGATTCTGGTGTCCCAGCAGTTGCAGGCCAGATTTCATAGTGTCTGCCAAAACACATATTTTGTTCTGGGGTGACATTCAATTTGCCAAAATAGCAATACCCTGATTCTGGTGTCCCAGCAGTTGCAGGCCAGATTTCATAGTGTCCGTCAAAACATATATTTTGTTCTGGGGTGACATTCAATTGCCAAAATAGCAATACCCTGATTCTGGTGTCCCAGCAGTTGCAGGCCAGATTTCATAGTGTCCGCTAAAACATATATTTTGTTCTGGGGTGAAATTAATCTGCCAAAATAGCAATACCCTGATTCTGGTGTCCCAGCAGTTGCAGGCCAGATTTCATAGTGTCTGCCAAAACACATATTTTGTTCTGGGGTGAAATTAATCTGGCAAAATAGCAATACCCTGATTCTGGTGTCCCAGCAGTTGCAGGCCAGATTTCATAGTGTCCGCCAAAACATATATTTTGTTCTGGGGTGAAATTCAATCTGCCAAAATAGCAATACCCTGATTCTGGTGTCCCAGCAGTTGCAGGCCAGATTTCATAGTGTCTGCCAAAACACATATTTTGTTCTGGGGTGACATTCAATTTCCAAAATAGCAATACCCTGATTCTGGTGTCCCAGCAGTTGCAGGCCAGATTTCATAGTGTCTGCCAAAACATATATTTTGTTCTGGGGTGAAATTAATCTGGCAAAATAGCAATACCCTGATTCTGGTGTCCCAGCAGTTGCAGGCCAGATTTCATAGTGTCTGCCAAAACACATATTTTGTTCTGGGGTGAAATTAATCTGGCAAAATAGCAATACCCTGATTCTGGTGTCCCAGCTGTTGCAGGCTAAGTGTAAATCTGTCCATAAAGGATACCTTTCATCCAGGGCCTAAATACTAGCCCTAAAAGAGATATTCCCCTAAATCAGTGGTTACTGCTGTGCCTGGATTAGTGTAATACGCTACATAAACAAATAGGCAGATAGTGTTAGGTGCCTGTAAAAAAAGGCCTAAATTTGAAATCAATACATTGGGCCAAATATTTTTTTCCTTATTGTGGTGCTTGGTGAACGGTAACAATGAGGAAAACATCTAGTAAGGGACGCGGTCGTGGTGGTGTTAGTGTACCCTCTGGTGCTGGGAGAGGACGTGGCCATTCTGCCACAGCCACACGTCCTAGTGAACCAACTACCTCAGGTTCCAGTACCCGCCAGAATTTACAGCGATATTTGGTGGGGCCCAATGCCGTTCTAAGGATGGTAAGCCCTGAGCAGGTACAGGCGCTAGTCAATTGGGTGGCCGACAGTGGATCCAGCATGTTCACAACATTATCTCCCACCCAGTCTTCTGCAGAAAGCGCACAGGTGGCACCTAAAAACCAAGCCCATCAGTCTGTCACATCAACCCCATGCATATCAGGGAAACTGTCAGAGCCTTAAGTTATGCAGCAGTCTCTTATGCTGTTTGAAGACTCTGCTGGCAGGGTTTCCCAAGGAAATCCACCTAGCCCTTCCCCAGTGGTGGAAGACATAGAATGCACTGATGCACAACCACTGATGTTTCCTGATGATGAGGACATGGGAATGCCACCTCATCGGAGTCCGCATGTCTCTGATGACGACGAAACACAGGTGCCAACTGCTGCGTCTTTCTGCAGTATGCAGACCGAACAGGAGGTCAGGGAGGAAGACTGTGTGGAAGACGATGCAGGGGACGATGAGGTCCTAGACCCCACATGGAATGAAGGTCGTGCCACTGACTTTTGTAGTTCAGAGGAAGAGGCAGTGGTAAGACCAAGCCAACAGCGTAGCAAAAGAGGGAGCAGGGGGCAAAAGCAGACCAGCCGCCGCCAAGAGAGTTCGCCTGCTACTGGCCACCGCCACCAGGGACTGAGCACCCCAAAGGCAGCTTCAAGGAGTTCACTGGCATGGCACTTCTTTAAACAATGTGCTGACCACAAGACCTGAGTGGTTTGCACGCTGTGCCATATGATCCTGAAGCGAGGCATTAACGTTCTGAACCTTAGCACAACCTGCATGACCAGGCATCTACATGCAAAGCATGAACTGCAGTGGAGTAAACACCTTAAAAGCAAGGAACTCACTCTGGCTCCCCCTGCTCCCTCTTCTGCTGCTGCCTCGGCCTCTTCCTCCGCCTCGGGAGGAATGTTGGCACCTGCCACCCACCAAACAGAGGATGTGCCACCGACAACACCACCTGCGTCACCAAGCATCTCCACCATGTCACACGGCAGCGTTCAGCTCTCCATCTCACAAACCTTGGAGAGAAAGCGTAAATTCCCACCTAGCCACCCTCGAGCCCTGGGCCTGAATGCCAGCATTTCTAAACTACTGGCCTTTGAAATGCTGTCATTCAGGCTAGTGGACACAGACAGCTTTAAACAGCTGATGTCCATGGCTGTCCCACAGTATGTTGTTCCCAGCCGCCACTACTTCTCCAAGACAGCCGTGCCTTCCCTGCACAACCAAGTATCCGATAAAATCAAGTGTGCACTGCGCAACGCCATCTGTGGCAAGGTCCACCTAACCACAGATACGTGGACCAGTAAGCACGGCCAGGGACGCTATATCTCTCTAACTGCACACTGGGTAAATGTAGTGGCGGCTGGGCTGCAGGCGGAGAGTTCTTTGGCGCACGTCCTTCCGCCGCCAAGGATCGCAGGGCATCATTCTTTGCCTCCTGTAGCCTCCTCCTCCTACTCGGCTTCCTCCTCCTCTGCTTTCACCAGCTCATCCAGTCAGCCACACACCTTCACCACCAACTTCAGCACAGCCCGGGGTAAACGTCAGCAGGCCATTCTGAAACTCATATGTTTGGGAGACAGGCCCCACACCGCGCAGGAGTTGTGGCGGGGTATTGAACAACAGACCGACGAGTGGTTTCTGCCGGTGGGCCTCAAGCCCGGCCTGGTGGTGTGCGATAATGGGTGAAATCTCGTCGCAGCTCTGGGACTAGCCGTTTTGACGCACATCCCTTGCCTGACGCATGTGCTGAATTTGGTGGTGCAGAAGTTCATTCACAACTACCCCAACATGTCAGAGCTGCTGCATAAAGTGAGGGCCGTCTGTGCGCGCTTCCGGCGTTAACATCCTGTCGCTGCTCGCCTGTCTGCGCTACAGCGGAACTTCGGCCTTCCCGCTCACTGCCTCATGTGCGACGTGCCCACCAGGTGGAACTCCACCTTGCACATGCTGGAGAGACTGTGTGAGCAGCAGCAGGCCATAGTGGAGTTTCAGCTGCAGCACGCACGCGTCATTCGCACTGCGGAACAGCACCACTTCACCACCAATGATTGGGCCTCCATGCGAGACCTGTGTGCCCTGTTGCGCTGTTTTGAGTACTCCACCAACATGGCCAGTGACGATGACACCGTTATCAGCTTTACAATACCACTTCTATGTCACCTTGAGAAAACGCTTAGGGCGATGATGGAAGAGGAGGTGGCCCAGGAGGAGGAGAATGAGGGGTCATTTTTAGCACTTTCAGGCCAGTCTGTTAGAAGTGGCTCAGAGGGAGGTTTTTTGCAACAGCAGAGGCCAGGAACAAATGTGGCCAGCCAGTGCCCACTACTGGAGGACGAGGAGGATGAGGTGGAGGAGGATGAGGATGAAGCAGGTTCACAGTGGGGTGGCACCCGACACAGCTCAGGAACATCACTGGTGCGTGGCTGGGGGGATACGGAGGACGATGACGATACGCCTCCCACAGAGGACAGCTTGTCCTTACCTCTGGGGAGCCTGGCACACATGAGCGACTACATGCTGCAGTGCCTGCGCAACGACAGCAGAGTTGCCCACATTTTAACGTGTGCGGACTACTGGGTTGCCACCCTTCTGGATCCCCGGTACAAAGACAATGTGCCCACCTTACTTCCTGCACTGGAGCGTGATAGGAAGATGCGCGAGTACAAGCGCACGCTGGTAGACGCGCTCCTGAGAGCATTCCCAAATGTCACACGGGAACAGATGGAAGCCCAAGGCGAAGGCAGAGGAGGAACAAGAGGTCGCCAAAGCAGCTGTGTCACGGCCAGCTCCTCTGAGGGCAGGGTTAGCATAGCAGAAATGTGGAAAAGTTTTGTCTCCACGCCACGGCTAACTGCACCACCACCTGATACGGAACATGTTAGCAGGAGGCAGCATTTTACTAACATGGTTGAACAGTACGTCTGCACACCCCTCCACGTACTGACTGATGGTTTGGCCCCATTCAACTTCTGGGTCTCCAAATTGGCCACGTGGCCAGAGTTAGCATTTTATGCCTTGGAGGTGCTGGCCTGCCCGACGGCCAGCGTTTTGTCTTAACCGCTACAGGACCGCCGCACGCAGGATTGCGTCCTGGCGGCGGCCCTGTAGCTCTGATCGGACGCATCGGCGCGTCATCTCGCGAGACGCGAGATGACGCGAGGACGCGCCCGCACATGCGCAATGCGCGCCATCGGCGCGCTCGCATGTAGTTATACTACAGCCTGCCAGCGCCGATCGTGCGCTGGCAGGCTGTATATGGCAGAAAAAATCGCAGATCAGACGTTGTTCTGTGAACAGCGCCTGATCTGCTTGCTGCCCGCTTCTCTGGTGGTCCCTTTGCTTGGGACCACCAGAGAAAAATATCAAAGTGCACCAATCACCACACAACCCCCCCCACCGCCCCCACCCACCCACCACCCCCTGTCACTGATTAACCCCTGATCTCCCATGTCACCCCCTGATCACCCCCTGTCACCCCCTGTCACTGATCACCCCTGTAAGGCTCATTCAGATGTCCGCATGTGTTTTATGGATCCACGGATCCGCAAATCCGCGGATCCGCAAAACACGGACACCAGCAATGTGCTTTCCGCATTTTGGCGGATCCGCACATTGCCAGAACTATATAGAAAATGCTCTTTCTTGTCCGGCAATTGCGGACAAGAATAGGACATGTTCTATACTTTTGCGGATCTTCAACTACGGATCCGCAATTACGGATCCGAGCGGGACAAAGTCTGTCCCCATAGAATTGAATGTATCCACATTTCTGTTCCGCAAAAATTTTGCGGAACAGAATTGTGGACGCTTGAATGAGGCCTTAGGGTCCCTTAGCGATCGCAGCTTTATAGCTTTTCCTCTTTTTTTTTGCATATTTTTTAGAGATTTTTTCATCCACATTGATCAATGTGAATGGAAAAATTGTAGACGTTCATTTTTTTCTTTCAGCGCAGAGGCTGAACGGAAAAATTCTCATTACCCGTATGGTCAATATAAGGAGAATAGCAGAAACTCCTAATTCTGGCCATACGTGTAATGATTATGGAGACCCCTAAAATGCCAGAGCAGTACAAACACCTCACATGTGACCCCATTTTAGAAAGAAGACACCCCAAGGTATTCCGTGAGGGGTATGGTGAGTTCATGTAAAATTTTATTTTTGTCACAAGTTAGTGGAATGTGAGACTGTAAAAAAAAAAAAAAAAATACCATTTCCGCTAACTTGTGCCAAATTTTTTTTCTGTGAACTCGCCATGCCCCTCACGGAATACCTTGGGGTGTCTTCTTTCCACAATGGGGTCACATGTGGGTATTTATACTGCCCTGGCATTTTAGGGGTCCTAAAGCGTGAAAATCCAAATGCGTAAAAATGTCCTGTGAAATTCTAAAGGTACTCATTGGTTTTAGGCCCTTTGCATCTTGGCTGCAAAGTGTCACCATGGTATCGCCGCATCAGGAGAAGTAGGCAAGTGCTTTGGGGTGTATTTTATATATACCCATGCTGTGTGTGAGAAATATCGCTGTAAACGACAACTTTTTAAATTTTTTTATTCAAAGTTGTCAATTTACAGAGATATTTCTCTCACCCAGCATGGGTATATGTAAAAATACACCCCAAAACACATTGCCCTACTTCTCCTGAGTACGGCGATACCACATGAGTGACACTTTTTGCAGCCAAGATGCGCAAAGGGGCCCTAAAACCAATGAGTACCTTTTAGGAGGGCATTTTTACGCATTTTTCTTCTCACGCTTTAGGGCCCCTAAATGCCAGGGCAGTATAAATACCCCACATGTGACCCCATTTTGGAAAGAAGACACCTCAAGGTATTCGCTGAGGGGCATAATGAGTCCATGAAAATTAAACTTTTGTCAAAAGTTAGCGGAAAGGGAGACTTTGTGAGAAAAACAATAAAAATCAATTTCCACTAACTTGTGCCAAAAAAATCTTCTATGAACTCGCCATGCCCCTCACGGATTACCTTGGGGTGTCTTCTTTCCAAAATGGGGTCACATGTGGGGTATTTATACTGCCCTGGCATTTTAGGGGCCCTAAAGCGTGAGAAGAAAAATGCGTAAAAATGCCCTCCTAAAAGGTACTCATTGGAATTAGGCCCCTTTGCGCATCTTGGCTGCAAAGTGTCACTCATGGTATCGTCGCATTCAGGAGAAGTAGGGCAATGTGTTTGGGGTGTATTTACATATACCATATTGGGTGAGAGAAATATCTCTGTAAATTGACAACTTTGAATAAAAAAATTTAAAAAGTTGTCGCTTACAGCGATATTTCTCACACGCAGCATGGGTATATGTAAAAATACACCACAAAACACATTGCCCTACTTCTCCTGAGTACGGCGATACCACATGTGTGACACTTTTTGCAGCCTGGGTGCGCAAAGGGGCCCTAAAACCAATGAGTACCTTTAGGATTTCACAGGCCATTTTTATGCATTTGGATTCTCACACTTTAGGGGCCCCTAAAATGCCAGGTGAGTATAAATACCCCACATGTGACCCCATTTTGGAAAGAAGACACCCGTAGGTATTCTGTGAGGGGCATGGTGAGTCCACAGAATTTTTATTTTTTGGCATAAGTCAGCGGAAATTGTTTTTTTTTGTTTTTTTAATTTTGTTTTTTACAAAGTCTCATATTCCACTAACTTGTGACAAAAATAAAATTTTACATGAACTCACCATACCCCTCACAGAATACCTTGGGGTGTCTTCTTTCCAAAATGGGGTCACATGTGGGGTATTTATACTGCCCTGGCATTTTAGGGGCCCCTAAAGCGTGAGAAGAAGTCTGGAATCCAAATGCGTAAAATGCTCCTGTGAAATCTTAAAGGTACTCATTAGTTTTAGGGCCTTTATGCAGCTGCAAAAGTGACACATGAGGTCGCTGCATTAGAGAGTAGGCAATGTGTTTTGGGGTGTATTTTTATATATACCATACTTTGTGTGAGAAATATCTCTGTAAACGACAACTTTTAAAAATTTTTTATACAAAGTTGACAATTTACAGAGATATTTCTCTCACTCCAACATGGGTGTATGTAAAAATACACCCCAAAACACATTGCCCTACTTCTCCTGAGTACGGCGATACCACATGAGTGACACTTTTTGCAGCCTGGGTGCGCAAAGGGGCCCAAATTCCAACGAGTACCTTTAGGTTTTACATGGCGGCTCACAATTTAGCCCCGCCCAAAATGCCAGAACAGTAAACACACCCCACAAATGACCCCATTTCTGAAAGTAGACACCCCAAGGTATTCACTGAGGGGCATAGTGAGTCCGTCTGAGATTTTTTTTTTTTTGCCAGAAGTTATCAGAAATTGAAACTTTTTTTTTTTTTTTTTTCTCAGAAAGTGTCATTTTCCGCTAACTTGTGAAAAAAATGAAATGATACATGAACTCACCAAGCCCCTCCGCGAATACTTTGGGGTGTCTTCTTTCTAAAATGGTGTAATTTGGGGGTATTTATACTTTCCTGACATTCTAGCACCTGAAGAAACATGACAGGCGCTCAGAAAGTCAGAGCTGCTTCAAAATGCCGAAATTCACTTTTTGCACCATAGTTTGTAAACGCTTATAACTTTTACCCAAACCAATAAATATACACTTATTGGATTTTTTTTATCAAAGACATGTAGAACAATAAATTTAGAGAAAAATTTATATAGAAATGTAGTTTTTTTGAAAAATTTTACAACAGAAAGTGAAAAATGTCATTTTTTTGCAAAAATTTCGGTAATTTTTGATTAATAGCAAAAAGTAAAAATGTCAGCAGTAATGAAATACCACCAAATGAAAGCTCTATTAGTGAGAAGAAAAGGAGGTAAAATTCATTTGGGTGGTAAGTTGCATGACGGAGCAATAAACGGTGAAAGTAGTGTAGTGCGGAATTGTAAAAAGTGGCCTGGTCATTAAGGGTGTTTAAGCTAGGGGGGCTGAAGTGGTTAACATGTGTTCAGCACGGCAGGGGGCGTCATTGCTGACAAACGCAGCCGCCTGTCCACAGCCAACGTGGACAAGCTGACGTTCATAAAAATGAACCAGGCATGGATCCCACAGGACCTGTCCCTCCCTTGTGCAGAATAGACATTTATAACTGCCTCCCCCTCAACCATGTATTCTTGTACTCCGGGGCACTTCTTTATTGATTCCTCATTTTTTTAACTTTACCATGATCTTGCGGTGCAACCCAAAGTTGAATGAACCTCTCCTCTGTCTGGGTGGTGGGGCCGAAATAACTGAGAGTGGCCTTCTCCGGTGGTGGTTGATATGACGCATGATTCCTTGCTGTGGGACCTCTCTCCTCTGTCTGGGTGCTGTGCCGAAATAACTGAGAGCGGCCTTCTCCGGTGGTGGTTGATATGACGCATGATTCCTTGCTGTGGGACCTCTCTCCACTGACTGGGTGCTGGGGCCTAAATAACTGAAAATGGCCTTCTCCAGTGGTGGGCGATATGGCGCATGATTCCTTGCTGTGGGACCTGTATCCTCGGTCTGCGTGCTGGGCTGAAATAACTGAGAGTGGCCTTCTACGGTGGTGGTTGATATGACGCATGATTCCTTGCTGTGGGACCTCTCTCCTCTGACTGGGTGCTGGGGCCTAAATAACTGAAAATGGCCTTCTCCAGTGGTGGGTGGTATGACGCATGATTCCTTGCTGTGGGACCTGTATCCTCTGTCTGGGTGCTGGGCTGAAATAACTGAGAGTGGCCTTCTTCGGTGGTGGTTGATATTACGCATGATTCCTTGTTGTGGGACCTCTCTCCTCTGTCTGGGTGCTGGGCTCAAATAACTGAGAGTGGCCTTCTCCGGTGGTGGTTGATATGACGCATGATTCCTTGCTGTGGGACCTCTCTCCTCTGTCTGGGTGCTGGCCGAAATAACTGAGAGGGCCTTCTCCGGTGGTGGTTTATATGACGCATGATTCCTTGATGTGTGACCTGTATCCTCGGTCTGGGTGCTGGGCTGAAATAACTGAAAGTGGCCTTCTCCAGTGGTGGGTGATATGACGCATGATTCCTTGATGTGGGACCTGTATCCTCGGTCTGGGTGCGGGGCTGAAATAACTGAAAGTGGCCTTCTCCAGTGGTGGGTGATATGACGCATGATTCCTTGCTGTGGGACCTCTCTCCTCTGTCTGGGTGCTGGGGCCAAAATGCCTGAAAGTGGCCTTCTCCAATGTTGGGTAATAGGACGCATGATTCCTTGCAGTGGGACCTCTCTCCAATTGATATTGGTTAAATTTTATTTATTTTATTTTATTTTAATTCATTTCCCTATCCACATTTGTTTGCAGGGGATTTACCTACATTTTGCTGCCTTTGGCAGCCCTCTAGCCCGTTCCTGGACTATTTTACAGCCTTTTTAGTGCCTAAAAGTTCGGGTCCCCATTGACTTCAATTGGGTTCGGGTTCGGGATAAAGTTCGGGTCGAGTTCGGATCCCGAACCCGAACATTTTCGGGAAGTTCGGCCGAACTTCGCAAACCCGAACATCAAGGTGTTCGCTCATCTCTAGTTACCGATAGTGTTGATCGAGCACCCAAGTGCTCGGGTGCTCAGGCCGAACACATCGGGATGCTCGGGTGCTCTACAAAGCACCCGAGTATAATGGAAGTCAATAGGTGAAGCCGAGCATTAAACCAGGTACCCCCTGCTCTGAAGAGGTTAGGGTGCCTGGGTCATAGGAAAAGGTCAGAAGATACATCTTCCATCTTCTTCGCTGCCTCGGCTGGCACCACAGCGCCACCATCTCCAGACCCATTCTTAACAGGCTTTGACTTCTGGGCATCTTTTAGAGGATCTTCCTCTTCAGGTTTCTCATTTTCTTCCACCTGCTGCGCAGGAGCATGCAGAGACTTCTCTAACTCATGGATTTCATCTTTTAAACTCCTGAGATCTTCCATCTCTGCTCTGAGTTGCTTGTTCAGCCTCTCCAATTCATTTCGCTCCTCAAGCACTTTTTCAAGGGCTCTAGCCATGGAGAGGGCCTTGGTCTTCTTCTTAGTTTTTAACACCAGCTTGTTACCAGCGCCCCACTCTTGGGTAGTGTTGAGCGAACAGTTAAAAAATCGTTCGGGTCCGTACCGAATTTTGGGGTGTCCGTGACACGGACCCGAACACGGACATTTTCAAAAAAGTTCGGGTTCGGGTCTGGTGTTCGTCGATTTCTTCCCGCTTTCTGAAGGGCTGCATAGCAGCCAATCAGCTAGCGTTTTACTTCTTGCCCTAAGAGCCCATCACACCCATGCCTACTAATGGCATGGCTGTGATTGGCCAAGTGCAGCATGTGACCTAGCCTCTATTTAAGCTGGAGTCACGTAGCGCCGCACGTCACACTGCTCTGACTAGTGTAGGGAGAGGATGCAGCTTCTGTGAGGGCGAGATAGGCAGGGATAAAGAAGTGATTGAATGATCTACCTTTCTACACCTGTGCATCAGAACAACTCAGCTGAGCTGTTCACTGAAAGTCACTATTTTGTTGAGACTGGCCAGAGCGATTTTTACTGGCACATGTAACTGGGCTGACCGGCGGTGGCCATTTTGGGATTCTGTGGTGCGCCAGCACTTGCTGCCACAGAGTCTAAAACCAAAGCTCCAAAGAAGTGAAAAATCTACACCTGTGAATCAGAACAACAGCGATTCAGCTGCTCAGTCAAAGTCTATTTTTTTCTGGCTGGGCAGACTGTTTTCTGGCACATGTTACTGGGCTGATAGGCGGCGGCCATTTTGGGACTTGTGGTGCTACAGCAAAGCTGCCACAACGTCCATTAATCTCATGTAATAGTCGATTTTTTCATAGATATACTACATCAGGGGTTTGGCTGTGCTTGTGTCACCCATACTAACTGCAAAGATATTTAATATATCAGTGGTGAAACTGAAAGTAACCCACTTGGATAGCAAATCCCATGAATGTGCTGTTCCAGCTAGGCTAGCCAGTGCCACTACTTTGTCCAATACTGTCAGCCAGAAATATTTCTTTTTTTTATGTGCCAGAAATATAAATTAGAAAAAGCTTTCACCGTAATAATAAAATTATTCTGGTGTTAGACCAGAAGAAGCACTTCTGTTGTAATTAATTCTGTAAAAAGGCTTAGGCAATATTTCTCCCAGTGTGGGAAATTTATCTAGCAAAACTAGCATTTTAAAAATTCCGGTGTTCTGAAATACCAGCAGTCCTCTTGTAATTAATACCGCCAAAAGGCATTATGTCGTCCAGTGTTGTAATTTTGGTGAAAAAAAGGCCAATTTAATCAATCTGGTGTTTGTTAGACCAGAAACACTAGGCCTCACGTTTTCACTCCTGTAAAAAGGAATTATATCTCCCCGTGTGGGAATCTATGTACCAAAACTAGCATATTAAAAATTCTGGTGTCCAATTTGCAGCAGTTTTCTTGTAATTAATACCGGAAAAAGGAATTATATCTTCCAGTGTGGGAATTTATGTACACAAACTAGCATTATAAAAATTCTGGTGTCCAATTAGCAGCAGTGTTCTTGTAATTAATACCGCCAAAGGGCATTATTGTCCAGTGTTGTAATTTTGCTGAAAAAAAGGCCAATGTAATCAATCTGGTGTTTGTTAGACCAGAAACACTAAGCCTCACGTTTTCACTCCTGTAAAAAGGAATTATATCTCCCCGTGTGGGAATCTATGTACACAAACTAGCATTATAAAAATTCTGGTGTCCAATTAGCAGCAGTGTTCTTGTAATTAATACCGCCAAAAGGCATTATTGTCCAGTGTTGTAATTTTGGTGAAAAAAAGGCCAATTTAATCAATCTGGTGTTTGTTAGACCAGAAACACTAGGCCTCACGTTTTTACTCCTGTAAAAAGGAATTATATCTCCCTGTGTGGGAATCTATGTACCAAAACTATCATTTTAAAAATTCAGATGTCCAATTTGCAGCAGTTTTCTTGTAAATAATACCGCCAAAAGGCATTATATCGTCCAGTGTTGTAATTTTGGTGAAAAAAAGGCCAATTTAATCAATCTGGTGTTTGTTAGACCAGAAACACTAGGCCTCCCGTTTTCACTCCTGTAAAAAGGAATTATATCTCCCTGTGTGGGAAACTATGTACCAAAACTAGCATATTAAAAATTCTGGTGTCCAATTTGCAGCAGTTTTCTTGTAATTAATACCGGAAAAAGGAATTATATCTTCCAGTGTGGGAATTTATGTACACAAACTAGCATTATAAAAATTCTGGTGTCCAATTAGCAGCAGTGTTCTTGTAATTAATACCGCCAAAAGGCATTATTGTCCAGTGTTGTAATTTTGGTGAAAAAAAGGCCAATTTAATCAATCTGGTGTTTGTTAGACCAGAAACAGTAGGCCTCACGTTTTTACTCCTGTAAAAAGGAATTATATCTCCCCGTGTGGGAATCTATGTACCAAAACTAGCATATTCAAAATTCCGGTGTCCAATTTGCAGCAGTTTTCTTGTAATTAATACCGGAAAAAGGAATTATATCTTCCAGTGTGGGAATTTATATACACAAACTAGCATTATAAAAATTCTGGTGTCCAATTAGCAGCAGTGTTCTTGTAATTAATACCGCCAAAAGGCATTATTGTCCAGTGTTGTAATTTTGGTGAAAAAAAGGCCAATTTAATCAATCTGGTGTTTGTTAGACCAGAAACACTAGGCCTCACGTTTTTTACTCCTGTAAAAAGGAATTATATCTCCCCGTGTGGAATCTATGTACCAAAACTAGCATTTTAAAAATTCTGGTATCCAATTTGCAGCAGTCTTCTTGTAATTAATACCGGAAAAATGAATTATATCTTCCAGTGTGGGAATTTTGGGGCTAAAAAATAATATATTTTATTGTGGTGCGAGTTGAATCGCAACAATGAGGAAACATTCTATTAAGGGACGAGGACGCGGTCGTGGTGGTGTCCGTGGAGCCTCTGTTGCTGGCAGAGGACGTGGCCATTCGGCCTCAGGCGCACAAAGTAGTGAACCAACTCCCTCAAGTAGCCGGCAGAATTTACAGCGATATTTGGTGGGGCCCAATGCCGTTATGAGGATGGTAAGGCCTGAGCAGGTACAGGCATTAGTCGATTGGGTGGCCGACAGTGCTTCCAGCACGTTCACCACATTGTCTTCCACCCAGTCTTCTGCGGAAAGCGCACAGGTGGCACCTGAAAACCAAGCCCATCAGTCTGTCACATCACCCCCATGCATATCAAGGAAACTGGCTGAGCCTCAAGTTATGCAGCAGTCTCTTATTCGGTTTGAAGACTCTGCTCCCACGGTTTTCTGACGCACAACCACTTATGTATCCAGATGATGAGGACATGGGAATACCACCACAGCAGGGTGACCGAGTCTCTGATGATGACGAAACACTGGTGCCCACTGCCGCGTCTTATTGCAGTGTGCAGACTGAACAGGAGGAGGTCAGGGAGGAAGACTGGGTGGAAGACGATGCAGAGGACGATGAGGTCTTAGACCCCACATGGACTGAAGGTCGTGCCGCTGACTTAAATAGTTCAGAGGAAGAGGCAGTGGTGAGACCGAGACAACAGCGAAGCCAAAGAGGGAGCAGGGGGCAAAAGCAGAACAGCCGCCGTCCAGAGAGTTCGCCTGCTATTGGCCAGCGCCAACAGGGACCCAGCACCCCAAAGGCATCTTCAAGGAGTTCCCTGGCATGGCACTTCTTCAAACAATGTGCTGAGGACAAGACCAGAGTGGTTTGCACGCTGTGCCATCAGACCCTGAGGCGAGGCATTAACGTTCTTAACCTGAGCACCACCTGCATGATCAGGCATCTACATGCAAAGCATGAACTGCAGTGGAGTACACACCTTAAAAACAAGGAACCCGCTCAGGCTCCCCCTGCTCCCTCTAGCGCTGCTGCCTCGGCTTCCGCCTCGAGAGGAATGTTGCCACCTGCCGAGCAGCAAACAGAGGATGTGCCACCGACACCACCACCGCCACCGTCACCTAGCGTCTCCACTATTTCACACAGCAGCGTTCAGCTCTCCATCTCTCAAACCTTTGAGAGGAAGCGCAAATTCCCACCTAGTCACCCTCGAGCCCTTGGCCTGAATGCCAGCATTTCTAAACTACTGGCCTTTGAAATGCTGTCATTCCGGCTGGTGGACACAGACAGCTTCAAACAGCTGATGGCCATGGCTGTCCCCCAGTATGTGGTTCCCAGCCGCCACTACTTCTCCAAGACAGCCGTGCCTTCCCTGCACATGCAAGTGTCCGATAAAATCAAGTGTGCACTGCGTGTGCACACACATGAGCGATTACATGCTGCAGTGCCTGCGCAACGACAGCAGAGTTGCCCACATTTTAACGTGTGCTGACTACTGGGTGGCCACCCTGCTGGATCCACGGTACAAAGACAATGTGCCCACTTTACTTCCTGCACTGGAGCGTGATAGGAAGATGCGCGAGTATAAGTGCACACTGGTAGACGCGCTCCTGAGAGCATTCCCAACTGTCACAGGGGAACAGGTGGAAGGCCAAGGCCAAGGCAGAGGAGGAGCTAGAGGTCGCCCATGCAGCAGTGTCACGGCCAGCTCCTCTGAGGGCAGGGTTAGCATGGCAGAAATGTGGAAAAGTTTTGTCTCCACGCCACAGCTAACTGCCCCACCACCTGATACGGAATGTGTTAGCAGGAGGCAACATTTCACTAACATGGTTGAACAGTACGTCTGCACACAACTCCACGTACTGACGGATGGTTCGGCCCCATTCAACTTCTGGGTTTCCAAATTGTCCACGTGGCCAGAATTAGCATGTTATGCCTTGAGGTGCTGTCCTGCCCGGCGGCCCGCGTTTTATCTGAACGTGTATTCAGCACGGCAGGGGGCGTCATTACTGACAAACGCAGCCGCCTGTCCGCAGCCAACGTGGACAAGCTGACGTTTATAAAAATGAACCAGGCATGGATCCCACAAGACCTGACCCTCCCTTGTGCAGAGTAGTCCTTAATAACTGCCTTAAACCATGTTGTCTTGTACTCCTGGCCACTTCTTTATTGAAAAATCTATTTTTGAAATTAAGTAGGATCTTGGTGTGCAACCCAGAGTTGAATGAACCTTCCCTCTGTCTGGGTGCCGGGGCCAAAGTACATGAAAGTGTCCTTCTCCTGTGCTGGGTGATATGAATGTTATACTTGTGCTGTCTGACATGTCTCCTTTGTGTGGGTGCAGGGGGCCAAAGTCACTGAAAGCGGCCTTCTCCTGTGGTGGCTGATATAAATGCCTGAATCTCTGCTGTGGGACCTCTCTCCTCTTTCTGGGTGCAGGGGTCAAAGAAACAAAAGGTGGCCTACTCCTGTGGTGGTTGATGTAAAACTGATGCTTGTGCTATCTGACCTGTCTCCTCTGTGTCGGTGCTAAGGACTAAGTCACTGAAAGCTGCCTTCTCCTGTGCTGGCTGATATAAATGTCTGAATCTCAGCTGTGGGACCTCTCTCCTCTTTCTGGGTGCACGGGTCAAAGTCTCTAAAAGTGCCCTTCTCCTGTGGTGGTTGATGTGAAACTGATGCTTGTGCTATCTGACCTGTCTCCTCTGTGTCGGTGCTAAGGCCTAAGTCACTGAAAGCGGCCTTCTCCTGTGCTGGCTGATATAAATGCCTGAATCTCTGCTGTGGGACCTCTCTCCTCTTTCTGGGTGCAGGGTCAAAGTCTCTAAAAGTGCCCTTCTCCTGTGGTGGTTGATGTGAAACTGATGCTTGTGCTATCTGACCTGTCTCCTCTGTGTCGGTGCTAAGGCCTAAGTCACTGAAAGCGGCCTTCTCCTGTGCTGGCTGATATAAATGCCTGAATCTCTGCTGTGGGACCTCTCTCCTCCGTGTGGCTGCAGGGGTCAAAGTCTCTAAAAGTGCCCTTCTCCTGTGGTGGTTGATGTGAAACTGATGCTTGTGCTATCTGACCTGTCTCCTCTGTGTCGGTGCTAAGGCCTAAGTCACTGAAAGCGGCCTTCTTCTGTGCTGGCTGATATAAATGCCTGAATCTCTGCTGTGGGACCTCTCTCCTCTTTCTGGGTGCAGGGGTCAAAGTCTCTAAAAGTGCCCTTCTCCTGTGGTGGTTGATGTGAAACTGATGCTTGTGCTTTCTGACCCGTCTCCTCTGTTTCGGTGCTAAGGCCTAAGTCACTGAAAGCGGCCTTCTCCTGTGCTGGCTGATATAAATGCCTGAATCTCTGCTGTGGGACCTCTCTCCTCCGTCTGGGTGCAGGGGTCAAAGTCTCTCAAAGTCGCCTTCTCTTCTGCTGGGTGATGTGAAACTGATGTTTGTGCCATCTGACATGGTTGCCGGGGTCCCATTAAATGATGGCCTACTCCTGTGGTGGGTAATCTGAATGCCTAATTCTCTGCTGTGAAACCTCTCTTCTCCGTCTGGGTGCAGGGGTCAAAGTCTCTCAAAGTGGCCTTCCCTTGTGCTGGGTGATGTGAAACTGATGTTTGTGCCATCTGACATGGTTGCCGGGGTCCCATTAAATGATGGCCTACTCCTGTGGTGGGTGATCTAAATGCCTGATTCTCTGCTGTGAGATACTCTCTCCTCTGTATGGGTGCTGGTCCGAAATAAATGAGAGTGGCATTCTCCGGTGGTGGTTGATATGACGCATGATTCCTTGATGTGGGACCTCTCTCCTCTGTCTGGGTGCTGGTCCAAAATACATGAGAGTGGCCTTCTCCGGTGGTGGTTGATATGAGGCATGATTCCTTGCTGTGGTACCTGTATCCTCTGTCTGGGTGCTGGTCCAAAATACATGAGAGTGGCCTTCTCCGGTGGTGGTTGATATGACGCATGATTCCTTGCTGTGGGACCTGTATCCTCTGTCTGGGTGCTGGTCCAAAATAAATCAGAGTGGCCTTCTCCGGTGGGGGTTGATATGACGCATGATTCCTTGATGTGGGACCTCTCTACTCTGTCTGGGTGCTGGTCCAAAATACATGAGAGTGGCCTTCTCCGGTGGTGGTTGATATGACGCATGATTCCTTGCTGTGGGACCTGTATCCTCTGTCTGGGTGCTGGTCCCAAATAAATGAGAGTGGCCTTCTCCGGTGGTGGTTGATATGAGGCATGATTCCTTGCTGTGGGACCTCTCTCCTCTGTCTGGGTGCTGGTCCTAAATAAATGAGAGTGGCCTTCTCCGGTGGTGGTTGATATGACGCATGATTCCTTGCTGTGGCACCTGTATCCTCTGTCTGGGTGCTGGTCCCAAATAAATTCGAGTGGCCTTCTCCGGTGGGGGTTGATATGACGCATGATTCCTTGATGTGGGACCTCTCTCCTCTGTCTGGGTGCTGGTCCAAAATACATGAGAGTGGCCTTCTCCGGTGGTGGTTGATATGACGCATGATTCCTTGCTGTGGGACCTGTATCCTCTGTCTGGGTGCTGGTCCAAAATAAATGAGAGTGGCCTTCTCCGGTGCGTGGTTGATATGAGGCATGATTCCTTGCTGTGGGACCTCTCTCCTCTGTCTGGGTGCTGGTCCTAAATAAATGAGAGTGGCCTTCTCCGGTGGTGGTTGATATGACGCATGATTCCTTGCTGTGGCACCTGTATCCTCTGTCTGGGTGCTGGTCCCAAATAAATTCGAGTGGCCTTCTCCGGTGGGGGTTGATATGACGCATGATTCCTTGATGTGGGACCTCTCTCCTCTGTCTGGGTGCTGGTCCAAAATACATGAGAGTGGCCTTCTCCGGTGGTGGTTGATATGATCATGATTCCTTGCTGTGGGACCTGTATCCTCTGTCTGGGTGCTGGTCCAAAATACATGAGAGTGGCCTTCTCCGGTCGTGGTTGATATGAGGCATGATTCCTTGCTGTGGGACCTCTCTCCTCTGTCTGGGTGCTGGTCCTAAATAAATGAGAGTGGCCTTCTCCGGTGGTGGTTGATATGACGCATGATTCCTTGCTGTGGCACCTGTATCCTCTGTCTGGGTGCTGGTCCCAAATAAATTCGAGTGGCCTTCTCCGGTGGGGGTTGATATGACGCATGATTCCTTGATGTGGGACCTCTCTCCTCTGTCTGGGTGCTGGTCCAAAATACATGAGAGTGGCCTTCTCCGGTGGTGGTTGATATGACGCATGATTCCTTGCTGTGGGACCTGTATCCTCTGTCTGGGTGCTGGTCCAAAATAAATGAGAGTGGCCTTCTCCGGTGGTGGTTGATATGAGGCATGATTCCTTGCTGTGGGACCTCTCTCCTCTGTCTAGGTGCTGGTCCGAAATAAATGAGAGTGGCCTTCTCCGGTGGTGGTTGATATGACACCTTATTCCTTGCTGTGGGACATGTATCCTCGGTCTGGGTGCTGGTCCAAAATACATGAGAGTGGCCTTCTCCGGTGGTGGTTGATATGAAGCATGATTCCTTGCTGTGGGACCTGTATCCTCTGTCTGGGTGCTGGTCCCAAATAAATGAGAGTGGCCTTCTCCAGTGGTGGATGATATGACGCATGATTCCTTGCTGTGGGACCTCTCTCCAATTGATATTGGTTAATTTTTATTTATTTTATTTTATTTTAATTCATTTCCCTATCTACATTTGTTTGCAGGGGATTTACCTACATTTTGCTGCCTTTTGCAGCCCTCTAGCCCTTTCCGGGAGTCGTTTACAGCCTTTTTAGTGCCCAAAAGTTCGGGTCCCCATTGACTTCTATGGGGTTCGGGTTCGGGATGAAGTTCGGGTTGAGTTCGGATCACGAACCCGGACATTTTCCGGAAGTTCGGCCGAACCTCTCGAACCCGAACATCCAGGTGTTCGCTCATCTCTACTCTTGGGCCTTCTGGTCCAGCTGCTCTTCACTCTGTTTTGGTCTAACAGCAGTTGTAGGAGTACCACCATTCTTCCTTAGACACTCTGGGATTTCCACCCAGGGACTCTTCAAGCCCATTGTTGAGGTCTACTATAGACTTTTGTGTCTTCCTGGAGTCTTTTCCCTTCCCCAGGACACCTCTTTTGACCCTGTCAGGTCATTTAAGACTGTCTGGATATGAGCTTCAGACACTAGGCTGACGTCACCCGACTGAACTTTCGTCTCGTCAGATATAACTGTCATCTGGTCGCTACTAGTAACCACTTTAGTTTGGCAAGACCTCAACATGGAAGCCTCTCTCTCTGAGTTGCTATTGGTCACAGAACATGCGTTATATATACCGCTCATGTCATTCTCAATCCTGTCCTCTAGGGGCACCGATGAGCCAATCCCCACCTGGGACATTTTAATAATCATAGAAACCTGTGGAGACTGCATATCCACTTCTAGTACGTGCGGTACACCCTCTAGGACTGCCCCATGTCCTTGCACATTTTTCACAGTGGTTGCCCTCAGTTGTGAGCTCTTAACATCAATTAGCATTTTTATACCATCCACATTTTTACCGACAGGGGGAACTTCTTCCCCAATCACAGCCTGCAAAGGAAAAGGACTGTCATCATCCTCATCACTTCTTGCACACAGAGAACCACATTATCATTATACATTTCAACAAACTCTGCACCTTCACTTGGCACCGTGTCTGCACCATTGTTTCCAATGGTCATTTCACTTAAACCATTGCTTTCTATCTGAATGTCCCTTACACCTTCAATTAAAGGGGCAGGTACAGGTTCTGTAGGAGCTTCATTACTTTCTACAGAAGTGTCTCCATTGCCCCACATTACGTCATGCATGAGCCTATTTGCAACATCAAATCCATCAGTCTCTGTTCTCACTATGGTCTCACCCTCTGTGAGGACCAGCGGATAGTCCACAGTATTCACATAATTGTCCCGAACATTCATCATTCTACCTCTTACCTCTAGCATGGGATCTCTGATTTTCGCCATCCCAAATCTAGCCTTGGTCACAGGCACTTTAGACAACACATTGAGCCTCTCCCCTACAGATTCCTGCAAGGGAGCAACTGCAACAGGCTTACCTGCCTGTTCAGACAGAGCAATTTTACCAATGTCACATATTTCCGAGACAGCTCCTCGCCTCTGCAATTTATCGCTCACCAGTCCATCAGGTATCATTTGCCGCCGGCTCACCATCACTGGGTCTGTCACATAATTAATAACAGGAACAGTCTTACCCTTTGTTGTCACAGGTTCGAGAGCATCATTCTCCAAAACCCAGCTTTTGGAGACCTGCCCTTGATTCCTGGTACCATGATTACCTGCAGATTCCTTACTCCAACAGTTGCTACCGGATACAACTTGACCTGTAGTTAAGACTTTTCCTGTACGGTCATTCCAGCCGCACCCTTTAGAACCTTGCACACAGTGGAATAAAGGAACTTCTGAGAATCGCACCGCTCACCATCTCTTTATCTTCCCGATGGTTGCCCTTGGCAATGGCACACCTTTGCCTTTCCTCCAGAACTCCCGACACACCACCGACCTCTGGTACTTTTTCACAGTGATCATACAGCGTTGAGAACCCTTTCCTCAGGGCCAGCTGCAACTGGGCCTCCAGAGCCTCTCGCTCTGCATCAAATTTCGCCAATTCATTTTTAGTATAGCCAATCGCTATGGCAATTTCTTCTCCCTGCTGTATGCGCCAGCGCCGCCGGACGTACTCTTCCATAAGACCCATGGTAGCAGGAAAAATAATTGTCAGCAACTAGTCCCCTTTGCTGGGCTACTGGCCCTTTAATTTACTGCTGTTTTACTTGCACCACAGCAAAATAGTCCACACTCTTATGAGCAGCACCTGCTCCACTGGACAAAAAAGGTTCCGGCCCTTTAACTCCACAAACAGCAAAAAACAACTTTCGGCAGCACCTGCTGTCTCATCGTTGCCCCTAGCAACCAACAGTTTTTTACTTTTCAGCACGGACACCTTCCGTCCAGCAATCCTGCAGCATTCAGCACAGACAACGCTTCCTGGTCCCTTAGCAACCTGTTGTCTTTGCTCTTTTAGCTCTGCAGCACCCAGCTTTGTGTGCCATTTTCATGCCATAGCATACCTCCACCATATGTAACAACACAGGGTCATTTAGCTCTTCCAGATCGCCGTCTTAACACCTTAGACGGTTGGCACACATCAAGAAGCCACTCCACCACTGTAGATTCGGGTGCAAACTGGCCACGACCAGCTTTATTGTCATAACAGCAGTACAAAGAAATCATAAAAATAAACCTCAGCCGTTTACATTGTAATGTAATGTAATGTTCTGTCGTGCCAACCATTTTCTGCCATGTCTACCATTTTCTCCAGTCTCTGGAAACTTCTAGCAGCTTGTAAAATGTAGCTATAGTGACCCACCCGCGTTACGCGCATATTACATTGCCGATTTTTGCAATCAAGAAAATAACCACGAATTTGCAAATTTGCGAATATATTACGAATATTCTACCAAATATTCATGAAATATTGTGAATTTGAATATTGCCCCTGCCGCTCATCACTAGTAACTGTGTTGGTCAGGGCACGTGTAATGTTACGGGACACATGTAAGGCGGGCACGGCACACTAAGGTGGGCACGGCACACCATGAAGAATACTGGCGGCAGAGGACTGCATAATGTGGGATCATCAGGCTGCGGAGGGCCTCAGTGTCCACAAACCTAAATGGCAACATTTCCAGGGCCAGTAATTTGAAATGCTGCGCATTTAGTGCTATGGCCTGTGCATGGGTGGCTGGGTATTTGCGCTTGCGTTCAAATGCCTGGGGTAAGGACATTTCAACACTGTGCTGGGACATGGAAGTGGATGTGGTCGTTGATGGTGCTTGCGAAGGTCTAGGTGCAGGGCGGGAGGCATCCGGGCCTGCGCCTTCAACAGGCGATTGGCCAGCAGAATGTAACACCGTCTATTTAAAAAGTACACTGTATGTCACAGATACATTTTTTAAACGCACAAGTTACACTGGAGATATCCCACAGATAATGTCAATGCTGTAACCAAAAAATTTCAGGGAATGTCACAGATATTTGGGATGAGGAAACAATATATTGGAGAGGTACCACAAGTAATGTCACTGTTTGCAGCATCTACCGAAAAAGTACACTGTGTCACAGATAAAAAATTTATGCGGACATGTTACACTGGAGATGTCCCCCGGGTAATGTCACTGTAAGAAGCGTACACCGTCTATTGAAAAAGTACACTGGATGTCACTGATATTTTTTGGATCCGCACACTGTACACAGGAGATGTGGTACGGACACTGGCTATGGAAAAAGTACACTGGATGTCACTGATATTTTTTGGATCCGCATACTTTACACAGGAGATGTGGTACGGACACCGTCTATTGAAAAAGTACACTGTATGTCACTTATAAATTTGTTAAACGCACACTTTACACTCAAAATATTCCCCTGGAAATGTCAGAATGTCCCACTGTCAGAAGCAGACACCGTCTATTGAAAAAGTACACTGTATGTCACAGATAATTTTTTTCAGCGCACACGTTACACTGCAGATGTGGCGTGGAAAATGTAACTGTCTGCAGCAGACACCATCTAAGGAAAAAGTACACAGGGATGTCACTGATATTTTTGGGATGCGTACACTTTACAAAGGAGATGTGGCATGGATAATTTAACTGTCTGCAGCGGACACCGTCTATGGAAAAAGTACACTGGATGTCAGTGATATTTTTTGGATGCTCAAACATTACACAGGAGATGAAGCATGCATAATTTAACTGTCAGCGGCGGACACCATCTACGGAAAAAGTACACTGGATGTCACTGATATTTTAGGGATGCGCACACTTTACACAGGAGATGTGGCGTGGATACTTTAACAGTCCGCACTGGCTATTAGATGCTATTTAGCGCTAAAAATATATATATTGCTGCTGTCACACACAATAGTCCTTAAAAAGATTTTTGGGTCTCTGAAAAGTTTTTTTAATAAAAATCTTCCAATAAACACTTCCTACACTGTCTGTCCCTTCCTATGCTCAGCTCTCCCTGACTAATACTGACCCGACACGTGTAATCGGGTGCTATGATGACGAGTGCTCGTCCAGCCAATCACTGTAATGCCAGTAGCCAACATGGCTACGGCATTACAGTGTGTGCCAGTACCTCCCTGCACGTTTATTGGCTGTGTAGCATTGCACTCGAGCACATGGGGTACTCAGCCAAATACCGCCATGTGCCGAGCATAGGGATAATCGAGCCAAACTGGTGTTCGGCCGAGCATGTTCGCTCAACACTAGTTACCAGTGTCAAGTAAGTAGCATGATAACTTTATTCTCTGGATTTATATTATTATTATGATACCAAACTTATATAAATTCATAAAATCACTGTTTATTAAAAATAATTTCTTTTTGTGGTTATATTCTAACACTAGCTATCATATTTTATGTAATTTCATGATCATTTTATAGTTAAAATTGTTACAGTCTTGGCAATATAAATTATGTGTAATATTATTAATAAAAGTAAAAATAAAAATTGCATATTTTATTTTTTCATTTTTTCCCCATTAAGATAGGAGAAATAAAATATGAGGTTATAAATGAAGATTTATTTTATACTTTAAATTTCACTTTTTTTAGGTATCAATAGTAGACTTACAATCTTCTGATAACTGATGAAATACATTACAACACTTCTGTATTGCAAGGTATTTTATCTGTCAGTATTACAATGACAGTTCACCTTTTAGACTGTGCCTTAGTCTTCCATACAGTTGTGTTCAAAATTATTCAACCCCCAATGCTGTAAAGGGTTTTAGGGAATTTAGTGTACATTTGTAATTGTGTTTAGAATGAAATCTTACAAGGACTTTTTAAAGAACCAAATGCAACTAAAATGACATCAATTGTTTTTGTAATACAGTATTAAATGTTTTTTTTGTGATTTCTTTATTGACACAGTTATTCAACCCCTTAAAGACTACCACTCTTAAGAACAGAGGTTCATTCGCAAATTCAAGGGAAAGTGCACTGTTGAAACGCTACCTGGTCGTGGCAGAAAGAAGATGCTGACTTCGACTGCTGTGCGCTACCTGAAGCGCAAAGTGGAGAAAAGTCACCGTGTGACTGCTGAGCAACTGAAAAAAGATTTGTCAGATGCGGGTACTGAAGTTTCAGCTCAGACAATAAGGCGCACACTGCGTAATGAAGGCCTCCATGCCAGAATTCCCAGGCGCACCCCCTTGCTGTCTCCAAAGAATAAGAAGAGTCGACTACAGTATGCCAAAAGTCATGTGGACAATCCACAAAAGTTTTGGGATAGTGTTCTGTGGACTGATGAAACAAAATTAGAACTGTTTGGGCCCATGGATCAACGCTATGTTTGGAGGAGGAAGAACAAGGCCTATGAAGAAAAGAACACCTTGCCTACTGTGAAGCATGGCGGGGGTCAATCATGCTTTGGGGCTGTTTTGCTTCTACAGGTACAGGGAAGCTTCAGCGTGTGCAAGGTACCATGAATTCTCTTCAGTACCAGGAGATATTGGATGAAAATGTGATGCAGTCCGTCACAAACCTGAGGCTTGGGACACGTTGGACCTTTCAACAGGACAATGATCCCAAGCATACCTCCAAGTCCACTAGAGCATGGTTGCAGATTAAGTTACATTGTACTACAGCCATTTACAGGGTGTATTAATAGGATTTATACGTACGTCCTATTAGCCGTTCTGCGTTGATTTTACATTGTTTTACTTTTTCATTTTTTTTTTGGGGGGGAGGGGGGATATTAATAGGAAAAAAAGGAAAAAATATATATCATAAATGCCCTTCAGCGGTGAAGTTACATTATACTATAGCTAATTTATGTTGTGTATTAAAAGGAAATATACGTATGTCCCATTAGCCGTTCTGCGGTGAATTGTAATTGTTATTTTTTTTTTTGGGGGGGGGGGGGAGTTTATTAATCAGAAAAATAAATAAATGTCCTAATTGTCATTCAGTGGTTGTACTACAGTCATTTACGTGGTGTATAAAAAGGAAATATTCGCATGCCCCATTAGCCGTTCTACGATGAACTGTGATTTATTTTTTGTGTGTAGTAAAAGGAAAAAGCATATGTCTTAACTGTCATCCCGCGATTAATTGTGATTGTTATTTTATTTTATTTTTTTGTGGGGGTTTATTAATAAAAAAAAAAGTCTTAATTGCTGTTCAGCGGTGAAGTTACATTGTACTACAGCTATTTACGTGGTGTATTAAAAGTAAATATACTACGTCCCATTAGCCGTTGTTCTGTTCCAGTATCTTGCATTGTGTATTGGTATGCTCCTCTCTCTTCTCCTCCCCCCCCCTGTTTTCAGGTTTCTAGTTAGTTTAGCCTAGCCACTCCCTGTTTTTCTCAGTGATGCATTGCTCTTAGTGTGTGCTCAGCTTTCTCAGTAGCAGAATCTATCTTCTTAGCAAGGAAATATTATTGGCATAATTCTTTAACCATCTGGATTACCCTGCAACATCTTGTAATACAATCTCCGGATTAAAAGACTACTTGATTAACGCCTGGGTGTCTGATGCATAAGCTGTAAGTGGAGAATGTCAAATTCAACAAGTCACTTCCGTGTGAACAGAGGCTGCTCTACAGGTTCGTGATTGTATACAGCTGACATTTCGAAACACCACAGTAAAAGAATTGCCTTAGTACTCGCCTTCTCTTGCTAAGAAAAGAATATTCTCCTCCTCCAAGTAATAAGCCATCACCATTAGTCTCCTGCTTGTTGCAGTGGAGGGTCTAGCAGTGCAAGATTTTTTCATCATATCCTGCTCTGCACTGCATTCACTGAGGATCACAGAAGCTTCTAGCAATAGTAGTTTTCATACCGACAAGGAACTGCATTCAGCCCCCCGTTAGTATCTAGACTAACCTTGGCCAATATGTAAAATAACCCTTTCATGTATTGTATATGGCAGATACCAGTGTCCTGTTATCCATTGTATTTCCAAGTGATAACTAGCCCTGTTTTCTGAGGCAAATATTGACTGCCTGCTATCAAGTTACAGGGCAGAGCCCATCATATTGATACATTGCAAGGCTTAAATTAAACACCTCCATTCAGTAGGAGGTCATGCGACTGCCTTTCTGGCACTCTGCCAACATTGTAAGCTATTAAAAGACTGAACCAACTGAACCAACCACTAGAGGTCGCTGCTGTATTACAAATAGAGATGCAAGACACAGCTAAAAGTATTGCTAAGCCCTCATTAAAAATTAAAAAGGCCCTTCTAACTGACAAAATTGAGATATATAATAATTTTCCAGTTTGTGGGAAAAGACTAAATATTGTATGGATGCAGCAAATGGATCAGGCTATAATGAAGATCAATTAAAGGCTTCATCCCGTTCCTCGAAATCTATTGATCAGCCCTCATCACTAAGGTCTTACTCAAAGCACTCTTCGCTGAGTAACTCATTGGTGTTGGCACGCAGAAAAATGGAAGCAACAAAGGTATAAGCTCACTGTATTAGAAAGGAAGCAGCCATTAAGGCACAATTCACAGATACACAAGCTCAAGCACAAGCTAATCAATCAACTATACAGACTCAAGCACAAGCTAATGAAGCAGCTATACAGGCTCAAGCAAAAGCTAATCAAGCAGCTATACAGGCTCAAGTGCAAGCGACCAAAGCCAAGACCGAAGCTGAGTTGGAGGTCCTTCAGACGGAAAGGGAAGAAGCAACAGCCATGGCTGAACTCAGAGTTCTTTAAGAAGCTGTTGAAGAAGAAGAAGCTTATCATCCTATGTCCAAGATATCTAATGACTCAGAAAGGCATACCCTGCAATTCATCCTAAACCAAAGCAAAGTCAATGCATGTGCAGCAGAAGATTTGGCCTCTGCACGCCAGCCTGCTGAACTCATGCAAAGTTAAAAAAGAGACAGTTGACCCCAGTCCAGTGGACATTTCTCTTTGTTTCAAAAGTCTGTCACCTTACAGAGTATTTCAATCGTCATTGGAGACCAAGCCGCTTCAAGATCATCAAATCAATAGAGATGTCGCGAACATAAAATTTTCCATTTGCAAACGGCGAACGCAAACTTTAATAGGCAGGCGAATTTTAAAACCCACAGTGACTCTTTCTGGCCACAGTAGTGATGGAAATGTTGTTCCAAGGGGACTAACATCTGGACTGTGGCATGCCAGAGGGGGATCCATGGCAAAACTCTCATGGAAAATTAAGTAGTTGACGCAGAGTCGGGTTATAATCCATAAAGGGCATAAATCATCTAACATTCCTAAATAGTTTGGAATAACATGCTTTAAAACATCCAGTGTGTTTATACGATCAGGTATGATGTTGTATTGATCAGGTAGTGTAAGGGTAATGCCCGCTTCACAGTGACAGACCTAACTGTGACAGACCAAACTCCCCGTTTAACGCACCGCAAACAACCGCAAACAGTCCGTTTGCACAACCACAAACTCCCCATTTTGCACAAGGTTGGATACCAAGCTAGCCATGTCCCGTTCCTTGTCCTCACTGACATCATTAAGGGTCTCTTCCTCGCGCAATGTTCAGTGCCACCCTATATGAGTGGTGTGTTCAGTAATCAGTAGTACTATTTTTTATCAGTTTAATCCCTGTTACGTTCCCTATAAGGGGGCGTGAATAGATTTTAGGAACCGGGAGATGGAAAAAGATGATTGGTCGGTTCTGTTACTTCCAATTTGGGGCACTGCGCGTGCGCCACGCCGTGTACTGTGACACCCTATATGAGTGGTGTGTTAAGTAGTACTATTCTTACCAGTTTAATCCCGGTGACGTCCCCTATTAGGGGACGTGTATCAAATAGATTTTAGGAACAGGGAGATGGAAAAAGAAGCTTGGTCGGTCATCTTACTTCCAATTTAGGGCACAGCACATGCGCCGTACAATGTACTGTGCCACCCTATATGATTGGTGTGTTAAGTAGTACTATTCCTATCAGTTTAATCCATGTTACGTCCCTTATCAGGGGACGTGAATAGATTTTAGGAACCGGGAGATGGAAAAAGATGATTGGTCGGTCCTCTTACTTCCAATTTGGGGCACTGCACGTGCGCCGCACAATGTACTGTGACACCCAGTACAGAGATCTGTCCCATCATCTATTTATCCCCAGGACTGTGACTGTGACAAGGGGACATCCTCTGCGTCTGGAGGAAAGAAGGTTTGGACACAAACATAGAAAAGGATTCTTCACTGTAAGAGCAGTGAGACTATGGAACTCTCTGCCTGAGGAGGTGGTGATGGTGAGTACAATAAAGGAATTCAAGAGGGGACTGGATTTATTTCTGGAGTGTAATAATATTACAGGCTACAGCTACTAGAGAGGGGTCGTTGATCCAGGGAGTTATTCTGATTGCCTGATTAGAGTCAGGAAGGAATTTTTTTCCCCTTAAGTGGGGAAAATTGGCTTCTGCCTCACAGGTTTTTTTTGCTTTCCTCTGGATCAACTTGTAGGAAACAGACCGAACTCGATGGACGGATGTCTTTTTTCGGTCTTATATACTATGTTACTATGTTACCCTATATGAGTGGTGTGTAAAGTAGTACTATTCTCTGTTACGTCGCCTATCAGGGCACGTGTATCGAATAGATTTTAGACAACTGCAAAGAGTTGTCAATAGTTGACACACTCATGACATAAATTTTATTCCTCTATGCGTCAATCTTGGAGTAGTGATAACTGTGCTCGTGCGCACCTTAGACTAAAGGGTAAAAATAAATGCCTTATTTATCGTCAAGCTACTGTGCCACCCGGTATGAGTGGTGGGCACTGGCAGTGGGCACACTACAGTCAGTGGAAGTGGACCTGACACACACTGACAGCAGGCAGGCAACTGAAATTAGATTAAGGTGTAAAAATTAAATGCCTTTTTTTATGCAAAGTCTTGTGCCACACGGTATGAGTGGTGGGCACTGGCAGTGGGCACACTACAGTCAGTGGAAGTGGGCCTGACACACACTGGCAGCATGCAGGCAACGGAAATTAGATTAAACTGTAAAAATTAAATGCCTTTTTTTAAGCAAAATCCTGTGCCACATGGTATGAGTGGTTGGCACTGGCAGTAAGCACACTACTGTTCTGTCTCAGCATCCGTTGTACCTGTGACCTTCTTGTAGACCCAGTCTGTAAGTGTGTGCAGCAGGTTGAATGATGGCTTTAACAGATAGTTTACTCAATGAATAAAGACTCCAGAGGTGTTCTCCAATGCTTCTTTATGCTTCAAGTTAGCAAAGGCATAAACATAGAGGCTTTTCCATAGGTAAATTTCCAATGAAGTTACACAGCTCCCACACTCTGCAGTCTCTTCATAACAACTAAACAAAATGGAGTTACAGCAGGAAATGGAGGGTGGGAGCAACCAACTAGCCAGAAACATCAGGGGTACAAGGATGATACCAATAACATAGCATAACATAACATGTAATAACAACTGCTAGACAGTTAAAGCTGCGTGGCAGCACACTCCCCGTCTGGTATCGTGAGATACCACTACACAATTATTTTTCTTTAAACATACAATTAACATTGCATACAGCAGAATGCTATCTAGCCCTCTAGTCTAAGCTAACTATGCTAGAGATCTAAGTGACTCCTTCACATAACACTGTATCAGAATTTTTGGAAGCAGGCATAATTAGAACTGTCTCAGTGACTGGTCTCAGGAAGGTTTTTCAGCTCCCGTCCTTTACAATCCTGACTTCCACACTTCGGACTTTTCCATCATAGTTGTGAATGATAGTGGCTATTTGTCTTTTCACTCCAACTATCCAGAACCCTGCAATTCTGACTGCACCTTCTGTGTAGTGTCTTCCTTGATGTCTGACGCTCTCATGGTAATGCCGGATAATCAATGTTCCCAAATGGTGGTTTCTTGGTACTATCAAGGGGTTCTGTTCTTTCCCTAGCAGTTTTGACCTTTTCAGCCATCCACCGACTCGAAGCATGCCCTCGTTGTCGATCACTGGGTTCAGTGTGAATAATGGGCTACCCTTTGAGACTGGTCTTCTTGCACATGGCGGACTTCTTCTTGCACACGGCGTATGATGAACAGCTCAGCCCTCTCATACTCTAATGCATTGGGTGACTCCTTACAGGTGTGCCATTCATGGCAAGACGATGTCTGATTCGACTTGCGGAAAATCTGTGCAATATGACTCAATCTTGCTATAGTCTTCACCAACCTTTTCCAAGAAGAGAAACGTTCAAAACGCCTCACCTCCAAGTTTCTTCTTGAGCAGATGTTGGAACTTAATGCTACGACTTCAGGCCGGATTTCCGGATCAGTATCTGGATCCTCCAGGTGAAAATCGATATCTTCTTCTGAGTTTGTAGAAGACTGGTCCATTAAAAACTTGGGTCCTGAAAACCAAATGGTTTGTGTGAGGACAACTGCTGGCACTGACCTAGTGGCAATGTCTGCGGGATTCAAACCAGTCGGGACATAGTTCCATTGTTCAGGTCTACTGTTTTTCCTTATTCGTTCTACTCTGTTAGCCACATACACATAGAACCTTCTCACACTGTTGCATATATAACCAAGCACGACCTTGCTGTCAGTGTAGTACTTAATCTGATCGATTTCAATGTCCATTTCATTTTGCAGGAATTCTGCGACTTCAACAGCTAGGGTAGCACCACACAATTCTAATCTTGGGATAGTGTGAGCAGATTTTGGAGCTAACTTGGCTCCTCCTAGTAGAAACCCGACATGGGGTCTCCCGGAAGGATCTATGATCTTGAGATAAGCCACAGCCGCTATGGCTTCGGTAGATGCATCACAAAAGATGTGAATCTCCTTCCTCAGACTTCTTGAAACTGAAGTGGGTGAATAGCAGCGTGGGATATTAAGTTCTTCCAGTACCTTCAAGGAGTTTCTCCATTTCTCCCATTTAGGCAGTAGGTCTACTGGCAGAGGGGCATCCCAATCTGACACTCTCTCAGTAAGCTGACGAAGTATGCATCTCCCTTGGACGGTAACTGAAGTCACAAAGCCTAGGGGATTGTGAAGGCTGTTAACAGTTGACAGGACTCCTCGTCTGGTAAATGGCTTCTTGGCGTCAGAGACCTGAAAGGTGAATGTGTCTGAAGTTACATTCCAGAGAAGACCGAGACTCCTTTGAGTGGGTAGGGCATCTACTCCCAAGTCCAAATCCTTCAAATCCTTAGCGTGATCTTCTGGATTGAAAGCCCTCATTACTTCGCTTCTATTAGATGCAATCTTATAAAGCCTTAAGTTAGCAGTCAACAGGAGCTGTTGGGTTCTTTTTATCAGATTGACGGCTTCTTCAGGCGTTGAGAAGGATTTCAGGCCATCGTCTACATAAAAATCTCTCTTAACAAATTGCCTGGTGTCAGATCCGAATTCCTTTTCACCTTCCTGCGCTGTTTTTCTCAGTCCATAAGTTGCCACGGCAGGAGATGGACTATTTCCAAAGACATGGACTCTCATGCGATAATCTATCACCTGATCATCAATGTCATTGTTGCGGTGCCATAAGAACCTGAGATAATTTCTGTGGTCCTCTTTGACTATAAAACAGTGGAACATTTGTTGGACGTCAGCTGTCACGGCAATTGGTTCCTTCCTGAAACGCATCAACACTCCTACAAGGTTGTTTGTTAAATTTGGACCAGTTAGAAGAACGTTATTTAAAGAGGTTCCCCGGAACTGAGCGCTTGAGTCAAAGACTATTCTGATTTGCCCCGGTTTACGAGGATGGTAGACCACAAAGGATGGAAGGTACCAGCATTCTTCGCCTTCCTTAAGGTCTGGTGCTGGCTCAGCGTGAAGGTTATCTAAAATCTTCTGCATGAATGCTAGAAAGTGCTCTTGCATCTCAGGTTTGTTACGGAGAGTTTTCTTAAGTGCAGCAAATCTGGTTAAAGCTTGTTCTCGATTGTTAGGGAGAGTAAGCCTTGGTACTCGGAAGGGTAATGGAGCTACCCAACTGTTGGAATTATCCTTGAAGTACTCTTCATCCATAATCTTGATGAACTCCTTGTCTTCGACTGAAGGGGCAATCTTGTTGTCATCACAAGTAGTCTGGTACACTGAATCACCAAAGTCCTTCTGAGAAGTGAGCTTGCAGTTAATACCTTGGAGTACTTGATATGGAACTTTGTTTTTAAAATCAAGTCTTTCCTTCACATAATAGTGCAATGGACATTTCATCAATCGATAGGTAACATTAGTTTTGTAGGAAGCTACATCCAAGAGCTTGTGAGATTGATCTAAACAGACTTCTCCTATTATCACCCATCCAAGATCAAGTTTCTGGGCCTGAGGAGCATCATCTGGACCGTTACATAAATCTCTTATTTTATGAACTCTAGGAATGTCTCTCCCTAGTAGAATCAAAATCTTAACATCCTTGTTAAGTGGTGGAATGTAGTCAGCAATGTGGCTCAAATGAGGGTGATGATGTGCAACCTCTGGTGTGGGGATTTCTTCTCTGTTGTTCGGTAGCTGATCACATTTGATTAGAGTTGGAAGAGGAAACTCTATGTCCTCATATTCTGATGCCACTATGAAGCCATGGGCTCTTCTTCCAGAAGTATTGATCTTTCCTGCACATGTCTGCAAGGTATAGGACCAGGTCTCTCCATGAATGTTGAATAGGTCAAAGAATTCTGTACTGGTCAATGAGCGATTGCTATGATCATCGAGTATGGCATACATTTTTATGGAATGTTGTGGACATCCTTCAGGAAAAACCCTTACAAGACATATCTTGCTACAAGACTTGCTATGAAGCCCTTCTCCACATACCTCTGTACACCTTGTGGTTACGGGGTTGGCATATTGCTCAGTTTTCTCCCCGCCATCATCTGATGTAGTCTTGGGGTTGCTGCCGGGTGAAGGTTTCCTTTTGAACAGGTCTGAATGAAGAGCGTCCACATGTTTGGCACTGTTACAGAGAGAACATCTGATGGCGATCTTACAGTCTCTAGCTAAATGATCGGAGGATGCACAACACTTAAAACAGATATTATGCTCTTTGAGAAATGACTTGCGTTCTTCAATAGGCTTGTCCTTAAATGCACGACATTTGGAGAGAGAGTGTGGCACATTATGAATAGGACACTGTTGATTAAGATTGCTTGCCTTAATGTCTGTAGCCAAGACGTTGGATGCTATTGCGGTCTTCCTCACAGAAATAGGATGCTTTAAATCCTTGAATTTACTGTTGGTGGCAATACCCTTGAAGTAGTTAAAGGAATGGTGGTTGTATCTGGATAGAAGAAGCTTGGGTCATTCTTGGATCTTGCAACCTTCCGCACGAACTCTGCAAAATAAGAAAAGGGAGGGAAGGAAACATGATGTTCATACTTATACTTTGATCCTACACTAGTCCACTTTCCCTGAAGATGACTAGGCAACTTTGCTACAATAGGATTTACGCCCTGAGCAGTGTCTAAATAGCTAAGACCTGGTAAACTAGGATCTAACTTAGCAATTTCAAGTTCATGAAGGAGGTCACCTAACTCTCTAAGCTTATGATTGTCCTTAACAGAGATCTTAGGAAAGTTGTTTAGTCTCTGGAATAAGGCAGATTCAATGACTTCGGGGCTCCCATAGTCTTGTTCTAGACGTTCCCAGGCAGCATCAAGGCCTGCTTTAAAGTTATAAATGTAGACAGATTTAAGTCTCTTTACTTGTTCTGAAGATTGATGCCCCAACCACTTTATTAGTAAGTCGAGTTCTGCTTGAGGTTCAATGTCCAAGTTCTTGGTTACCGCCTTAAATGTAGATCTCCAACTCCTGTAGTTCTCTGGGCAGTCATCAAATCTAGACAGTCCAGTTGTAATCAACTCTCGTCGAATCATATACTTGCTGAACTCTGCAGTGTCAGTGCTTTAGGTTTTATAGCCACAGAGGATACTAATGGTGCGCCGTCTTGGACCATGGTTGGTATCTGATGTTGGCTGGTAGGTGGAGAGAAAGGTGTTGCAGATGGGTTCAATCTAGGTAAGGGTCTGTCGTCTGAAGGTCTCTGAGCATTTGAAGTTGAAGAGAGCTGTATCACAGGTGGTATAGAGTTCATTCTGTAGTCTTTTGCTGTCCCCTTGTAATCTCTATTCACATAAGGTTGTTGTGGCACATGAGCTGCGTAGGTTGATTCACTTGATTTTGTGACATGCGGTAGTTGTGGAGTGTCTCTGTTAGTAGGTGTGTCTAGTTGACCAGCTTGCTTTGGCGACACGTTGCCTTCTGATCCACTTGCTGGATGATTATGAGAAGAATCTCCAACTATAAGTGGGACTATATTGTCATGGTTCTGGGTTAAAACAAACTGTAGGGTCCTTTCAACAGGGTCTTGACAAGCAGCCAAGCTGGTACAAGCTGCTCCTTCTTCTTCCAATAGGACTTGTTCCAAGACAGATAATTCCGCTAAGGTGAAGAATTTCTAGCTGAGCCTCTGTTTCTGCTTGAATGCGTTTAGCTTCTGCTTTGATGGCTGCTTCTCTTTCAGAACAGGCGGCTTGAACCTGGGCGGCTGCAACCTTCTGGCGAGCTTTGACTATTTGGTCGCTCAGTGTTGACCTTACAGATCAGGACCGCAGTGACTTAGAAGAGGAGTTATGATAGGAGCAGGCAGATCTAGATGATTTTCCTGAGTGTCTGGAAGAAGCAGGTTTACAGGATGTAATTTCATATAGCTGTGCTAATCTACCTTCTATCTGTGCCTTTGCTTCAAGATATGTGCTATGCCTCTGCTGGTCAGTAGAAGTAAAGTCCTTTAATTCCAATGCAGCTTCTTCTATGTTGGAATGTGACAATAGGAAATAGTACTTCTCAGAAAGTCTTTTATAATTCTCAAATGCCTTCTTAACCCTTGAGAGAGCAGCGTTCAAATGCTCAGAATTGTTGCTAGTTTCATTAGTGGCTGTTATACAACTTAAAGTCTTCTCCCATAATGCAGTCAGGTTACTAGCTGTTTCTTCCTTACTTGCTTCATGAGCCTCCCTTGCCTTCAAGGATGGATGAGGGGCTCTAACAGGACGAGCAGAATTAAGTAAGGAGTCTGCTTTATCTTGATTAAATGCAGGTAACTCTGTGGGATCTCTGTCAGACATAAGTGCTGTAGTTTTGGTGTCTTGTTGGAAATCTGCCAGAGCTCAGCTCTGTAGGTAGTGACTTCTGTTAGTAAGCAGGCTGAGCTGAGGAGCTGGATATTTGTGACAATGAGCCAGCTAGTGATGCAACTGGTTCAGACTGGATAGCTCAGCTCAGTGCACAGTTCACTATCACTTTATACAGGCAGGAATATACAGTTATTTCAGTAGATTCAGGTACTGGATTCAAAAACCCAAACAGCTTGACAATGGTGAATCCTTGGGACTTGATATAGCTATGATACACAGTCCTTGCACAGTTCAAAAGGTACTTATGGCTCCCCAATAAAGGCAAAACTTGTATAAGCTGGTATTACTAGAGAAATGGGTCCACAGCACAGACCAGCAATCCCTGGCAGTAAAGGCTGTAATAGTAATGGAGCATTCAGTAGGTGGCTGGCTTCATATGCAGAGTAATGCTTCTGGTGACTGCAGGAATAACACACAGACATTGACTTTCAGTGCACAGCCTGAAGATGGGTTCCTGTTAGGATGTTTGTTCTTCACACAGGCATGTGGTTACTCACGTTTCTGAAGATGCAGAGATAGCCATGTGATGGATTCTTCTGGAAATTTACTGTTCTGTCTCAGCATCCGTTGTACCTATGACCTTCTTGTAGACCCAGTCTGTAAGTGTGTGCAGCAGGTTGAATGATGGCTTTAACAGATAGTTTACTCAATGAATAAAGACTCCAGAGGTGTTCTCCAATGCTTCTTTATGCTTTAAGTTAGCAAAGGCATAAACATAGAGGCTTTTCCATAGGTAAATTTCCAATGAAGTTACACAGCTCTCACACTCTGCAGTCTCTTCATAACAACTAAACAAAATGGAGTTACAGCAGGAAATGGAGGGTGGGAGCAACCAACTAGCCAGAAACATCAGGGGTACAAGGATGATACCAATAACATAGCATAACATAACATGTAATAACAACTGCTAGACAGTTAAAGCTGCGTGGCAGCACACTCCCCGTCTGGTATCGTGAGATACCACTACACAATTATTTTCTTTAAACATACAATTAACATTGCATACAGCAGAATGCTATCTAGCCCTCTAGTCTAAGCTAACTATGCTAGAGATCTAAGTGACTCCTTCACATAACACTGTATCAGAATTTTTGGAAGCAGGCATAATTAGAACTGTCTCAGTGACTGGTCTCAGGAAGGTTTTTCAGCTCCCGTCCTTACAATCCTGACTTCCACACTTCGGACTTTTCCATCATAGTTGTGAATGATAGTGGCTATTTGTCTTTTCACTCCAACTATCCAGAACCCTGCAATTCTGACTGCACCTTCTGTGTAGTGTCTTCCTTGATGTCTGACGCTCTCATGGTAATGCCGGATAATCAATGTTCCCAAATGGTGGTTTCTTGGTACTATCAAGGGGTTCTGTTCTTTCCCTAGCAGGTTTGACCTTTTCAGCCATCCACCGACTCGAAGCATGCCCTCGTTGTCGATCACTGGGTTCAGTGTGAATAGTGGGCTACCCTTTGAGACTGGTCTATTGCCTTTTAAGCACTTAATCTCTTCTGCAAAGACTTCTTCTTGCACACGACGTATGATGAACAGCTCAGCCCTCTCATACTCTAATGCATTGGGTGACTCCTTACAGGTGTGCCATCCATGGCAAGACGATGTCTGATTCGACTTGCGGAAAATCTGTGCAATATGACTCAATCTTGCTATAGTCTTCACCAACCTTTTCCAAGAAGAGAAACGTTCAAAACGCCTCACCTCCAAGTTTCTTCTTGAGCAGATGTTGGAACTCAATGCTACGACTTCAGGCCGGATTTCCGGATCAGTATCTGGATCCTCCAGGTGAAAATCGATATCTTCTTCTGAGTTTGTAGAAGACTGGTCCATTAAAAACTTGGGTCCTGAAAACCAAATGGTTTGTGTGAGGACAACTGCTGGCACTGACCTAGTGGCAATGTCTGCAGGATTCAAACCAGTCGGGACATAGTTCCATTGTTCAGGTCTACTGTTTTTCCTTATTCGTTCTACTCTGTTAGCCACATACACATAGAACCTTCTCACACTGTTGCATATATAACCAAGCACGACCTTGCTGTCAGTGTAGTACTTAATCTGATCGATTTCAATGTCCATTTCATTTTGCAGGAATTCTGCGACTTCAACAGCTAGGGTTGCACCACACAATTCTAATCTTGGGATAGTGTGAGCAGGTTTTGGAGCTAACTTGGCTCTTCCTAGTAGAAACCCGACATGGGGTCTCCCGGATGGATCTATGATCTTGAGATAAGCCACAGCCGCTATGGCTTCGGTAGATGCATCACAAAAGATGTGAATCTCTTTCCTCAGACTTCTTGAAACTGAAGTGGGTGAATAGCAGCGTGGGATATTAAGTTCTTCCAGTACCTTCAAGGAGTTTCTCCATTTCTCCCATTTAGGCAGTAGGTCTACTGGCAGAGGGGCATCCCAATCTGTCACTCTCTCAGTAAGCTGACGAAGTATGGATCTCCCTTGGACGGTAACTGGAGTCACAAAGCCTAGGGGATCGTGAAGGCTGTTAACAGTTGACAGGACTCCTCGTCTGGTAAATGGCTTCTTGGCGTCAGAGACCTGAAAGGTGAATGTGTCTGAAGTTACATTCCAGAGAAGACCGAGACTCCTTTGAGTGGGTAGGGCATCTACTCCCAAGTCCAAATCCTTCAAATCCTTAGCGTGATCTTCTGGATTGAAAGCCCTCATTACTTCGCTGCTATTAGATGCAATCTTATGAAGCCTTAAGTTAGCAGTCAACAGGAGCTGTTGGGTTCTTTTTATCAGATTGACGGCTTCTTCAGGTGTTGAGAAGGATTTCAGGCCATCGTCTACATAAAAATCTCTCTCAACAAATTGCCTGGTGTCAGATCCGAATTCCTTTTCACCTTCCTGCGCTGTTCTTCTCAGTCCATAAGTTGCCACGGCAGGAGATGGACTATTTCCAAAGACATGGACTCTCATGCGATAATCTATCACCTGATCATTAATGTCATTGTTGCGGTGCCACAAGAACCTGAGATAATTTCTGTGGTCCTCTTTGACTATAAAACAGTGGAACATTTGTTGGACGTCAGCTGTCACGGCAATTGGTTCCTTCCTGAACCGCATCAACACTCCTACAAGGTTGTTTGTTAGATTTGGACCAGTTAGAAGAACGTTATTTAAAGAGGTTCCCGGAACTGAGCGCTTGAGTCAAAGACTATTCTGATTTGCCCGGTTTACGAGGATGGTAGACTCCAAAGGATGGAAGGTACCAGCATTCTTCACCTTCCTTAAGGTCTGGTGCTGGCTCAGCGTGAAGGTTATCTAAAATCTTCTGCATGAATGCTAGAAAGTGCTCTTGCATCTCAGGTTTGTTACGGAGAGTTTTCTTAAGTGCAGCAAATCTGGTTAAAGCTTGTTCTCGATTGTTAGGGAGAGTAAGCCTTGGTACTCGGAAGGGTAATGGAGCTACCCAACTGTTGGAATTATCCTTGAAGAACTCTTCATCCATAATCTTGATGAACTCCTTGTCTTCGACTGAAGGGGCAATCTTGTTGTCATCACAAGTAGTCTGGTACACTGAATCACCAAAGTCCTTCTGAGAAGTGAGCTTGCAGTTAATACCTTGGAGTGCTTGATATGGAACTTCGTTTTTAAAATCAAGTCTTTCCTTCACATAATAGTGCAATGGACATTTCATCAATCGATAGGTAACATTAGTTTTGTAGGAAGCTACATCCAAGAGCTTGTGAGATTGATCTAAACAGACTTCTCCTATTATCACCCATCCAAGATCAAGTTTCTGGGCCTGAGGAGCATCATCTGGACCGTTACATAACTCTCTTATTTTATGAACTCTAGGAATGTCTCTCCCTAGTAGAATCAAAATCTTAACATCCTTGTTAAGTGGTGGAATGTAGTCAGCAATGTGGCTCAAATGAGGGTGATGACGTGCAACCTCTGGTGTGGGATTTCTTCTCTGTTGTTCGGTAGCTGATCACATTCGATTAGAGTTGGAAGAGGAAACTCTATGTCCTCATATTCTGATGCCACTATGAAGCCATGGGCTCTTCTTCCAGAAGTATTGATCTTTCCTGCACATGTCTGCAAGGTATAGGACCAGGTCTCTCCATGAATGTTGAATAGGTCAAAGAATTCTGTACTGGCCAATGAGCGATTGCTCTGATCATCGAGTATGGCATACATTTTTATGGAATTTTGTGGACATCCTTCAGGAAAAACCCTTACAAGACATATCTTGCTACAAGACTTGCTATGAAGCCCTTCTCCACATACCTCTGTACACCTTGTGGTTACGGGGTTGGCATATTGCTCAGTTCTCTCCCGCCATCATCTGATGTAGTCTTGGGGTTGCTGCCGGGTGAAGGTTTCCTTTTGAACAGGTCTGAATGAAGAGCGTCCACATGTTTGGCACTGTTACAGAGAGAACATCTGATGGCGATCTTACAGTCTCTAGCTAAATGATCGGAGGATGCACAACACTTAAAACAGATATTATGCTCTTTGAGAAATGACTTGCGTTCTTCAATAGGCTTGTCCTTAAATGCACGACATTTGGAGAGAGAGTGTGGCGCATTATGAATAGGACACTGTTGATTAAGATTGCTTGCCTTAATGTCTGTAGCCAAGACGTTGGATGCTATTGCGGTCTTCCTCACAGCAATAGGATGCTTTAAATCCTTGAATTTACTGTTGGTGGCAATACCCCTTGAAGTAGTTAAAGGAATGGTGGTTGTATCTGGATAGAAGAAGCTTGGGTCATTCTTGGATCTTGCAACCTTCCGCACGAACTCTGCAAAATAAGAAAAGGGAGGGAAGGAAACATGATGTTCATACTTATACTTTGATCCTACACTAGTCCACTTTCCCTGAAGATGACTAGGCAACTTTGCTACAATAGGATTTACGCCCTGAGCAGTGTCTAAATAGCTAAGACCTGGTAAACTAGGATCTAACTTAGCAATTTCAAGTTCATGAAGGAGGTCACCTAACTCTCTAAGCTTATGATTGTCCTTAACAGAGATCTTAGGAAAGTTGTTTAGTCTCTGGAATAAGGCAGATTCAATGACTTCGGGGCTCCCATAGTCTTGTTCTAGACGTTCCCAGGCAGCATCAAGGCCTGCTTTAAAGTTATAAATGTAGACAGATTTAAGTCTCTTTACTTGTTCTGAAGATTGACGCCCCAACCACTTTATTAGTAAGTCGAGTTCTGCTTGAGGTTCAATGTCCAAGTTCTTGGTTACCGCCTTAAATGTAGATCTCCAACTCCTGTAGTTCTCTGGGCGGTCATCAAATCTAGACAGTCCAGTTGTAATCAACTCTCGTCGAATCATATACTTGCTGAACTCTGCAGTGTCAGTGCTTTCGGTTTTATAGCCACAGAGGATACTAATGGTGCGCCGTCTTGGACCATGGTTGGTATCTGATGTTGGCTGGTAGGTGGAGAGAAAGGTGTTGCAGATGGGTTCAATCTAGGTAAGGGTCTGTCGTCTGAAGGTCTCTGAGCATTTGAAGTTGAAGAGAGCTGTATCACAGGGGGTATAGAGTTCATTCTGTAGTCTTCTGCTGTGCCCTTGTAATCTCTATTCACATAAGGTTGTGGTGGCACATGAGCTGCGTAGGTTGATTCACTTGATTTTGTGACATGCGGTAGTTGTGGAGTGTCTCTGTTAGTAGGTGTGTCTAGTTGACCAGCTTGCTTTGGCGACAGCGTTGCCTTCTGATCCACTTGCTGGATGATTATGAGAAGAATCTCCAACTGTAGGTGGGACTATATTGTCGTGGTTCTGGGTTAAGACAAACTGTAGGGTCCTTTCAACAGGGTCTTGACAAACAGCTAAGCTGGTACAAGCTGCTCCTTCTTCTTCCAATAGGGCTTGTTCCAAGACAGATAATTCCGCTAAGGCTACTTTTTTCTCTATTCTTCTGAAGGATTTCTAGCTGAGCCTCTGTTTCTGCTTGAATGCGTTTAGCTTCTGCTTTGATGGCTGCTTCTCTTTCAGAACAGGCGGCTTGAACCTGGGCTGCTGCAACCTTCTGGCGAGCTTTGACTATCTGGTCGCTCAGTGTTGACCTTACAGAGCAGGACCGCAGTGACTTAGAAGAGGATTTATGATAGGAGCAGGCAGATCTAGATGATTTTCCTGAGTGTCTGGAAGATGCAGATTTACAGGATGTAGTTTCATATAGCTGTGCTAATCTACCTTCTATCTGTGCCTTTGCTTCAAGATATGTGCTATGCCTCTGCTGGTCAGTAGAAGTAAAGTCCTTTAATTCCAATGCAGCTTCCTCTATGTTGGAATGTGACAATAGGGAATAGTACTTCTCAGAAAGTCTTTTATAATTCTCAAATGCCTTCTTAACCCTTGAGAGAGCAGTGTTCAATTGCTCAGAATTGTTGCTAGTTTCATTAGTGGCTGTTATACAACTTAAAGTCTTCTCCCATAATGCAGTCAGGTTACTAGCTGTTTCTTCCTTACTTGCTTCATAAGCCTCCCTTGCCTTCAAGGATGGATGAGGGGCTCTAACAGGACGAGCAGAATGAAGTAAGGATTCTGCTTTATCTTGATTAAATGCAGGTAACTCTGTGGGATCTCTGTCAGACATAATGACAAGTGCTGTAGTTTTGGTGTCTTGTTGGAAATCTGCCAGAGCTCAGCTCTGTAGGTAGTGACTTCTGTTAGTAAGCAGGCTGAGCTGAGGAGCTGGATATTTGTGACAATGAGCCAGCTAGTGCTGCAACTGGTTCAGACTGGATAGCTCAGCTCAGTGCACAGTTCACTATCACTTTATACAGGCAGGAATATACAGTTATTTCAGTAGATTCAGGTACTGGATTCAAAACCCAAACAGCTTGACAATGATGAATCCTTGGGACTTGATATAGCTATGATACACAGTCCTTGCACAGTTCAAAAGGTACTTATGGCTCCCCAATAAAGGCAAAACTTGTATAAGCTGGTATTACTAGAGAAATGGGTCCACAGCACAGACCAGCAATCCCTGGCAGTAAAGGCTGTAACAGTAATGGAGCATTCAGTAGGTGGCTGGCTTCATATGCAGAGTAATGCTTCTGGTGACTGCAGGAATAACACACAGACATTGACTTTCAGTGCACAGCCTGAAGATGGGTTCCTGTTAGGATGTTTGTTCTTCACACAGGCATGTGGTTACTCACGTTTCTGAAGCTGCAGAGATAGCCATGTGATGGATTCTTCTGGAAATTTACTGTTCTGTCTCAGCATCCGTTGTACCTATGACCTTCTTGTAGACCCAGTCTGTAAGTGTGTGCAGCAGGTTGAATGATGGCTTTAACAGATAGTTTACTCAATGAATAAAGACTCCAGAGGTGTTCTCCAATGCTTCTTTATGCTTTAAGTTAGCAAAGGCATAAACATAGAGGCTTTTCCATAGGTAAATTTCCAATGAAGTTACACAGCTCTCACACTCTGCAGTCTCTTCATAACAACTAAACAAAATGGAGTTACAGCAGGAAATGGAGGGTGGGAGCAACCAACTAGCCAGAAACATCAGGGGTACAAGGATGATACCAATAACATAGCATAACATAACATGTAATAACAACTGCTAGACAGTTAAAGCTGCATGGCAGCACAACTACAGTCAGTAGAAGTGGGCCTGACACACACTGGCAGCAGGCAAGCAACTGAAATTAGATTAAAGTGTAAAAATGAAATGCCTTTTTTATGCAAAGTCCTGTGCCACACGGGATAAGTGGTGGGCACTGGCAGTGTGCACACTACAGTCAGTGGAAGTGGACCTGACACACACTGGCAGCAGGCAAGCAACTGAAATTAGATTAAAGTGTAAAAATGAAATGCCTTTTTTTATGCAAAGTCCTGTGCCACACGGGATAAGTGGTGGGCACTGGCAGTGAGCACACTACAGTCAGTGGACCTGACACACACTGGCAGCAGGCAGGCAACTGAAATTAGATTAAGGTGTAAAAATTAAATGCCTTTTTTTATGCAAAGTCTTGTGCCACACGGTATGAGTGGTGGGCACTGGCAGTGGGCACACTACAGTCAGTGGAAGTGGGCCTTGACACACACTGGCAGCAGGCAAGCAACTGAAATTAGATTAAGGGTCCTTTCACACTTGCGTTCTGAGGATCCGGCAGGCACTTCCGTCCTGCCGGATCCGTCAGAACGCAAGTCGCCTGAAGCATTAGAAGACTGATCAGGATCCTGATCAGTCTTCGAATTGCTTTCAGGTTACTATGGCAGCCAGGACGCTACTAGCGTCCTGGTTGCCATAGAGACGGGAGCGGAGCGGCATGCCATTCAGTGCGGCTCCGGGCGCCTGAATGACGCCAGAGCGCTCATGCGCATGGATCACGTGATCCATGCGATCACGTGATCCATGCACTGGGGCGCCTGACGTCATCCTGAGCGCCCCGGAGCCGCACGGAATGTAAGTATGCCGCTCCCCGCCTCCCGCTACATTTTACCATGGTAACCAGGACTTTAGCGTCCTGGCTGCCATGGTAACCAGTCAGAAAAGCTAAATGTCGGATCCGCAATGCGCCGAAACGACGCTTAGCTTAGGTCGGATCCGGATTAATGCCTTTCAATGGGCATTAATTCCGATCCGCCTTGCGGCAAGTGTTCCGGATTTTTGACGGAACAAAAAGCGCACCATGCTGCGGTATTTGCTGCGTCCAAAAAACGTTCCGGTCCTGAACTGAAGTCATCCTGATGCATCCTGAACGGATTTCTCTCCATTCAGAATGCATGGGGATGATCCTGATCAGGATTTTTCCGGCATAGAGACCCGACGACGGATCTCTATGCCGGAAAAGAAGAACGCAAGTGTGAAAGGACCCTTAAATGTAAAAATTAAATGCCTTTTTTTATTCAAAGTCCTGTGCCACACGATATGAGTGGTTGGCACTGGCAGTAAGCACACTACAGTCAGTAGAAGTGGGCCTGACACACACTGGCAGCATGCAGGCAACTGAAATTAAAGTGTAAAAACTAAATGCCTTTTTTTTATGCAAAGTCCTGTGCCACCCGGTATGAGTGGTGGGCACTGGCAGTGGGCACACTACAGTCAGTGGAAGTGGACCTGACATACACTGACAGCAGGCAAGCAACTGAAATTAGATTGACGTGAAAAAATTAAATGCCTTTTTTAATGCAAAGTCCTGTGCCACAAGGGATGAGTGGTGGGCACTGGCATTGGGCACACTACAGTGAATGGAAATGGGCCTGACAAACACTGTCAGCAGGCAGGCAACTGACATTAGATTAAGGTGTAAAAATTAAATGCCTTTTTTTAAGCAAAGTCTTGTGCCACACGGTATGATTGGTGGGCACTGGCAGTGGGCACACTACAGTCAGTGGAAGTGGACCTGACACACACTGGCAGCATGCAGGCAACTGAAATTAGATTAAAGTGTAAAAATTAAATGCCTTTTTTTATGCAAAAAGTCTTGTGCCACATGGTATGAGTGGTGGGCACTGGCAGTGGGCACACTACAGTCAGTGGAAGTGGGCCTGACACACACTGGCAGGCTCTTAACCTTAGATTAAAGGATAAGAATTAAATGCCTTATTTATCAGCAAGCTACCGTGCCACCCAGTATGAGTGGTGGGCACTGGCAGTGGGCACACTACAATTAGTGGAAGTGGACCTGACACACACTGGCAGCAGGCAGGCAACTGAAATTAGATTAAAGTGTAAAAATTAAATGACTTTTTTTATGCAAAGTCCTGTGCCACACGGGATAAGTGGTGGGCACTGGAAGTGGGAACACTACAGTCAGTGGAAGTGGACCTGACACACACTGGCAGCAGGCAAGCAACTGAAATTAGATTAAAGTGTACAAATGAAATGCCTTTTTTTATGCAAAGTCCTGTGCCACACGGGATGGGTGGTGAGCACTGGCAGTGGGCACACTACAGTCAGTGGAAGTGGACCTGACACACACTAGCAGAAGGCAGGCAACTGAAATTAGATTAAAGTGTAAAAATGAAATGCCTTTTTTTATGCAAAATGTCTTGTGCCACACGGTATGAGTGGTGGGCACTGGCAGTGGGCACACTACAGTCAGTGGAAGTTGGCCTGACACACACTGGCAGGCTCTTAACCTTAGATTAAAGGATATAAATTGAATGCTTTATTTATCGGCAAGCTACCGTGCCACCCAGTATGAGTGGTGGGCACTGGCAGTGGGCACACTACAATCAGTGGAAGTGGGCCTGACACACACTGGCAGCAAGCAGGCACCTGAAATTTGATTAAAGTGTAAAAATTAAATGCCTTTTTGTAATGCAAAGTCCTGTGCCACACGGTATGAGTGGTGGGCATTGGCAGTGGGAACACTACAGTCAGTGGAAGTCGGCCTGACACACACTGGCAGCAGGTAGGCAACTGAAATTAGATTAAAGTGTAAAAATTAAATGCCTTTTTTATGCAAAGTCCTGTTCCACACGTTTTGAGTGGTGGGCACTGGCAGTGGGCACACTACAGTCAGTGGAAATGGGCCTGACACACACTGGCAGCAGGCAGGCAACTGAAATTAGATTAAAGTGTAAAAATGAAATGCCTTTTTTTTTATGCAAAGTCCTGTGCCACACGGTATGAGTGATGGGCACTGGTGGTGGTCACACTACAGTCTGTGGGCCTGCAGTCTCTCACACACGGCAGGACAGGCAACTGCAATAAGTATATGGAGAAAAATAAATAAAAGCAGACTAATGTAGCAGCCCTAAAAAGGGCTTTTTGGGGTGCTGTGACGCTGTCCTTACAGCAAATGAGTCTGTGGACACAGAACACTGGCCTAGCTAACGCTTTCCCTATAAATTTTGAATCATCAGCACAGCAGCAGCTGCAATCTCCCAGCTCTCACTAACTTGCAGCTTCCGACTGAATCTAAAATGGCTGCCGTTTTTATAGGAGGTGGGAAGGTGTGGGAGGGAGGGTGCTGATTGGCTGGAATGTGTCTGCTGACTGTGAGCTACAGGGTCAAAGTTTTCTCAATGATGATGAATAGGGGGCGGACCGAACATCGCATATATTCGCCTGCCGCGGCGAACGTGAATAAGCGATTTCCGCCGGGGTCTGTTCGCCGGCGAATAAGTCGGGACATCACTACAAATCAAAAAAACCTCCTGAGACTAGTCGCATAGCGACCAAGATGCTGGCACCAAAAGCACCAGATGTGAGGCCTTCACTTATGCTCAACCCAGCTGCCACTCCATTCCATCTTCCAAACCCCAAACATAGGGTTATCAGATGATGCCAACAACACCAGCGAGGGAGAAGTTCCCGTCGCCATGATACAGGAAAGAAATGACCCATCAGAAATCGCTAAGTACCTCACTCTCATAGACCTCATCAGTACTAGCCTTACGAACTTTGTTGATCGCCCAGAGAACTATAGAAGTTGGAAGGCCACTTTTAAGACAGGAGTTCAAACCCTTGGTGCTCCGCCTATGCAAGAACTTGATTTATTAATTGGATGGCTAGGTCCATGGTCGTCAAACTGTTTTAAGAGACTCAAACCCGTTCATATCCACGAACCAGTCAAAGGCCTTAGTCTCACATGGGAAAGATTAGAGCAGACATACAGCGGCTTGGAAGTAGTTGAACGTGCCTTATTTAAACGACTATACGATTTTCCTGAATTATCCAATACAGACCGAAGAGGGTTCCAGGAATTAAGCGACCTTCTTCTTGAGTTTGAAATCGTCAAGGGAGACACGCAGCTACCATGTCTCAGCTTTCTTGATACCTCCTATGGTGTGGGCCTGATCGTGGAGAAATTACCCCTCAATATTCCAGACCAATGGGCAACAACAGGTTCAAAATACAAGGAGCAACATCGCGTTCCCTTTCCACCATTTTCATTCTTCTGTAAGTTCATCAAGCACTTAGCTAGAGCCAAAAACGATCTGTGCTTCTACACCTTGAGAACCAACATCTTTGGTTCTACTAAACAGAAACACGAGACTTTCAGTCCCAGACAGAGAAACCCTAAAGGTTTATTTTCAGTAAAATAAGACAGGGGTTGTGCCCACTACTAACGCAGCCGCGTTCATTTAAAAAAAAAAAGCCCTAAGGAGCCCGATCATCATTGCCCTATTCATCATAAACCACATCCTTTAAGGAAGTGCCATGTCTTCATAGGAAAGCCCTTCGAGGAATGTAAGGAGTTCCTAATGAGTCATAATATCTGCTTCAGATGCTGTGCATCCACTGAGCATTTCACCAGAGACTGTGAGGTTCCAGTCAAGTGTTCTGAATGTAATAGTGATTTACATGTGTCTGCTGTTCACCCGGGACCAATCAGGCGGAACCTAGAACTAGTTAGCTGGCGCAAGCCCCATTCCGATCAAGGTAGGGAGAGTCATGGCGGGGAGAGTGCCGACAAACCAACCACTACTAGAAGGACTTGTGTGCAGTAAGTCTTGTTCCAAGATTTGCCTCATGGATGTGTTTCCTACTGCACAACCAGAGAAGACCATAAGAATGTATGCTATTTTAGATGACCAAAGTAATCGTTCCGTAGCTAGCCCTAAGTTCTTTGATCTGTTCAGGATAGAGGGAGAAACTACACCCTACACCCTAGGAACATGCTATGGTCTTGTGATAACCTCAGGAAGATGAACTAATGGTTTCATCTTGAAGCCCATCAAAGGAGATAAGAAACTCGCTCTTCCAACCCTTATTGAGTGTGACGAATTGCCGGACACAAGGGATAAGGTTCCCACACCTGAAGCTGCACAGCATCACCCTTATCTCAGGAACATAGCTAGAGAGATTCTTCCCATTGATAACCATGCCAATATCTTACTTCTGCTAGGTAGAGACATTCTTGAGGCTCATAAGGTCCTTGAACTTCGCAATGGCCCTTTCAATGCTCCATATGCCCAGAAACTTACAGTGGGTTGGGTCATCGTGGGGGATGAATGTCTGGACAGAACCCGCAGACCCTGCCAAGTACACTCCTTCAGAACCGACGTATTAAGAGGGAGACAAACTTCTTACTTCAGGCAAACCCCTACTATGTGCAAGAGGTTCCCTGCCCAAATATTCTAAAAACTTGTTCATCAGAAAGCAGCTTAAATCCCAAGGAGTCAGCTGCAGAAGAATGTTCCTGGACAGAAAGGCAGCTTATAGAAATACCTTTAGGATCTCAATTGGAGCTCTCTTCAAGCCCTTTCCAGTTTTGCAGTACTCACACAGTTCATCATGATGAATCTTATATCATCACTGACAACATGCCTTCTGATTCATGTAGTTCTGATGAGATACCACAGAAATGTGAACCTTCCAGTCAACCGTTTGACAATGAGTTTAATTATGTAAAGGGAGTATTTTCTGAATGTCAACAACCCAATTCTGTGAGCACAAAGACAGATCCCATTTCAGAAGTGAAAAGCAGACATGAGCATTCGCGTTCATGATCCATAGACAGTAAGCAATCTACATCTAAATCAGCCTCACAAAATAAGCGCTCTCGCTCTAAATTTGTGACACATACAGAGAAGTGACATTCTAAATCTTTGGCAAGATCAAGGAGAACCAAGTATCGCTCAGCTTCTAATGAAAGCAACAGACAATCTCCTGTAGTAAAAAAAAAGAAATCCACATCTAGGGTGCATAAAAGATCACTCAAGAATAAACCAGAAAAGATAGGAAATATTCCTGTGCCATCTGGCGTTTTCAAAGAGCACAACCTTTATAAGTTTCGGTGGAAGCAGGTACAACATCTCGCCAATCAGTTCAGGAAAAGGTGGAGAAGAAAGTTCCTCTGCCTATTGCAAGAATACAGAAGGTGGCAAGAACCAAGGCCTAATTTAAAGGAAGGAGATTTTGTTCTGTTTAGAGACAACCAAGTTGATCGTCTCGACTGGCCTACTGGACTTATTATTAAAGTCGTTTCCAGTTCGGATGGGAAGGTTCGTAAGGTGGAAGTAAGAACCGCGAGAGGTGGAGTAATCAAGACCTTCTTCCACCCTGTTACAGGGCATGTTATTCATGCTTGCAGAACTTCCATGTTGAGATTCCTTCTACCAAAGATGCTCAACATCTTCTAAGGCCTCTTGCACACGAACGTGTGCGCCCCGTGCCTGTATTGCGGACCGCATTTGCGGATCCGCAATACACGGGCACCATTCCGTGGCCATTCCGCATCACGGATGCGGACCCATTTATTTCAATGGGTCCGCAAATCCGGATATGCGGAACGGTGCGGAATGGAATGACGGAACAAAACACTACGGAAGCACTCCGGAGTGCTTCCGCGGGGATCCGTTCCGTACTTCCGTCCCGCAAAAAGATAGAACATGTCCTATCTTTTTGCGGAACGGGTAGATCGCGGACCCATTCAAGTGAATGGGTCCGCGATCCGCTGCGGCTGCCCCACGGCCGGTGCCTGTGCATTGCGGGCCGCAATTTGCAGCCCGCAGCACGGGCACGGGGCGCACACGTTCGTGTGCAAGAGGCCTAAGACTGTTTCCAGTACCAGCTCTATGGCCTGAACTGAAGATATATCCTTTTTTATTTGAATAATGTTCACTGCATGTTTCCTTTTCAGGTAGATGAACATTATTTGCATCTGCAAGCTATTGTTATTTTATACAATTCCATTGTATGCAATGTATGCTACCGATACCAGACGGGGAGTGTTCTGTTCCAGTATATTGCATTGTGTATTGGTATGCTCCTCTCTCTTCTCCTCCCACCCTGTTTTCAGGTTTCTAGTTAGTTTAGCCTAGCCACTCCCTGTTTTTCCCAGTTAGGTGGGGAACAGATAGGGCAATCTGTCACAAAGACTGTGATCGCCGAACAGTGTGCTGTCTTCCCGGCACTAGAGTTCGGCACATTGCTGATCGGGTTGACAGATTACTGGGAGGGGCTGGAGAAGATCCAGTGGTCATGGTCCATATCGGAACCAATGACAAAGTCAAGGGTAGGTGGAGCGTCCTTAAAAATGATTTCAGGGATTTAGGTCAAAAGCTTAGGGCAAGGACCTCAAAGGTAGTATTTTCCGAGATACTGCCTGTACCAAGAGCCATACAAGAAAGACAGTGGGAGATTAGGGAGGTTAACAAGTGGCTCAAGAACTGGTGTAGGAAGGAGGGGTTGGGGTCCCTGGAGAACTGGGCCAACTTCTCTGTCGGCTACAGTCTCTATCGTAGGGACGAGCTGCACCTCAATGGGGATAGGGCAGCTGTGTTGGGGAGAAAGATGGCTAGAAGGTTGAAGGAGTGTTTAAACTAGGGACTGAGGGGGAGGGTACTTACGTTATAGAAGGGGAAGATAGTGCAGATAGATACCAGGGGCAAGGTAGTGGGACTGGGGGAGGAATGGAAGGAGGGACTACAACAGTTCAGAAGGAAAAATGCAGGGTTAAAAATATACAAAAACCTCTTAATTGTATGTACACTAATGCCAGAAGCCCGACTAACAAAACTGGGGAACTGGAATTAGTGATGTTTGAGGAGGACTATGATATAGTGGGAATAACAGAGACATGGCTGGATGATAGCTATGAATGGGCAGTTAATGTACAGGGTTACAGTCTGTTTAGAAAGGATCGTAAAAACCGGAGAGGGGGAGGGGTCTGCCTTTATGTAAAGTCCTATCTAAAGCCCACAGTCCGAGAAGATATAAGTGAGGGACATGAATATGTGGAGTCACTGTGGGTAGAGGCACATGGAAAGTCACGGAAAGGGGAGAAGTGTGAAAAATGAGATAAAACTCAATTTTATTGATATGTATTAAAATATTAGAGAGTGATGGGGGATACCCATAAATAATATTTGCTCAATCAATAGCTACTATCTCATGCAGGCAGAGGACAGCATATGTTTAGGTCATGCCGCATATGAGAATGTGCTAGGCGAGCCAATACACCCTAAAGCACCTATGGTAGAAAAGCTTTGTTTGTAATCAGACTGCGCAGGAGTACAAAGTGTACTGGCAATGGGATTTCTGCCAGTTGTTCTCGGCGCTGTGAAGTTACAACCAATGTGGTCCAGGGTCCACTTGCATAAACTGGTGTCCCTATGGAAGGGAATGCGCGTGCCAGATATAGCAGTGAATTGTATGAATTCCTAGACCACCCAAAATTAACCATAGGTGTTTGAGGATGGGTAGATGTAGCACCTATGTGAGACAAGAGAACCTGTCTGTGTAGATCACCAATAATGATGGATCCACAAAGACATGAACGGTCCAATGTCTATCAACATATCAGGAAATAGCCTGAATGTCAGTCTGGATCGGCATGAGCCTGGCGTCCCCCTCACACGGGAGAGGGATCTTACAGCCTTGCTAACAATGATGCCGATCTAGACTGGCGGTGCACTTCTACACCTCCTGCGTGGTTTAGCAAGCACTCCAGTTGGTAGAGCCGTAGCAGTCCATATCAGTGTGAATCCAACATATCCAGCATTTCATATCCATATCGACGCGTTTCTTAGCTCATCAGGAACCTATCTCATGCTGAGTCATTGTTAGAATAAAAACCACTGTCTAATGTATTACTGCTCAGTTAGCTGTACCACTGGCGTGGAGACAGCCTGTCGGCGGTAGTATGGCCGTGAGGCCGCGGCCACACGCGCTCGTTTAAAACAGGGAAGCCCCACCCTCCTACATGACGTCGGTGACGTTTATGTACGTAATGAAGTGGATACCTCAGTGGCTCGACATGTTAATGCCTGCCACAGTGGAGATACCAAAGCCATCAAGTTCCAAGATATAGAGATGATCCGTGCTTCACCGAGAGGAGGTAACTTAGACCAAAAAATCTTACAAAAAGAGGCACAGTGGACCTTTAAGTTAAAGACACTCAAACCACAAGGCCTAAATGACTTTATTTCTTTTGTCAGCTTTATTGACATCTAAAGTGATCTGTTGGTCCCTGCTTCGGAGTCACACTCCTATCTATTCTACTATATGATAGGATCGCTCCACTGTGACTCTCTCCCTATCGATTTATAGGGTCTGCCTTACTTACCTTCTTATCCCCAATCGCTTGTTTGGAGATTATTATTCTATCCTCTGTTGGAGGGTAGTGGTGTCCTTTGCGGCTTCACCGCTGTATATGCCTCCTGCAATGTAAATATTATATCTGCTTTTTGTATGCCCATTACCTTCGCCGTTCGGTCCGCAGTATTTTCTTGACTGACAGCTCATCAGGAGGACTGAGGCATTCGCCCGCCCACCGATCTCCTGACTGGTCAATGCGGCACCGACGTCATGTAGGAGGGTGGTGCTTCCCTGTTTTAAACGAGCGCATGTGGCCGCGGCCTCACGGCCATACTAGCGCCGAAAGGCTGTCTCCACACCAGTGGAACAGCTAACTGAGCAGTAATACATTAGACAGTTGTTTTTATTTTAACAATGACTCAGCATTAGAGTTGAGCGAACACCTGGAAGTTCGGGTTCGAGAGGTTCGGCCGAACTTCCGGAAAATGTCCGGGTTCGTGATCCGAACTCAACCCGAACTTCATCCCGAACCCCATAGAAGTCAATGGGGACCCAAACTTTTGGGCACTAAAAAGGCTGTAAAAGACTCCCGGAAAGGGCTAGAGGGCTGCAAAAGGCAGCAAAATGTAGGTAAATCCCCTGCAAACAAATTTAGATAGGGAAATGATGTCCCAATAATATTGTGTCCCATAGCACAGAATCAGGCTTCAAATCACCCACCAATGGAGAAGGTCGCTTACCATTATTTCGACCCCAGCATCCAGACAAAGGAGAGAGGTCCCACAAAAGAGAATCTGGCATCATATCAACCACCACAGGAGAAGGCCACTTTCAGTGACTTAGGCCTTAGCACCCAGACAGAGGAGACATGTCAGATAGCACAAGCATTACATTTATACCATCCAGCAGAGGAGAAGGCCACTTTTAGTTACTTTGACCCCTGCACCCAGAAAGAGGAGAGAGGTCCCACAGCACATATTCAGGCATCATATCACCCACCACAGGAGTAGGCCACCATTTAGTTAATTTGACCCCTGCACCCATGTCAGATTGAACAAGCATCAGTTTTACATCACCCAGCACAAGAGAAGGCCACTTTTAGAGACTTTGACCCCTCAGACGGAGAGAGGTTTCACAGCACCCAGACGGAGGAGAGAGGTTTCACAGCAGAGAATCAGGCATTTAGATCACCCACTACAGGAGTAGGCCACCATTTAATCGGACCCCGGCAACCATGTCAGATGGCACAAGTATAACATTTATATCACCCAGCACAGGAGAAGGCCACTTTTAGAGACTTTGACCCCTGCACCCAGACGGAGGAGAGAGGTTTCACAGCACATATTAAGGCCTCATATCACCCACCACAGGAGTAGGCCACCATTTAGTTAATTTGACCCCTGCACCCATGTCAGATTGAACAAGCATCAGTTTTACATCACCCAGCACAAGAGAAGGCCACTTTTAGAGACTTTGACCCCTGCACCCAGACGGAGGAGAGAGGTTTCACAGCACCCAGACGGAGGAGAGAGGTTTCACAGCAGAGAATCAGGCATTTAGATCACCCACCACAGGAGTAGGCCACCATTTAATGGGACCCCGGCAACCATGTCAGATGGTACAAGCATCAGTTTTACATCACCCAGCACAAGAGAAGGCCACTTTTAGAGACTTTGACCCCTGCACCCAGACGGAGGAGAGAGGTTTCACAGCACCCAGACGGAGGAGAGAGGTTTTCACAGCAGAGAATCAGGCATTTAGATCACCCACCACAGGAGTAGGCCACCATTTAATGGGACCCCGGCAACCATGTCAGATGGTACAAGCATCAGTTTTACATCACCCAGCACAAGAGAAGGCCACTTTTAGAGACTTTGACCCCTGCACCCAGACGGAGGAGAGAGGTTTCACAGCACCCAGACGGAGGAGAGAGGTTTTCACAGCAGAGAATCAGGCATTTAGATCACCCACCACAGGAGTAGGCCACCATTTAATGGGACCCCGGCAACCATGTCAGATGGTACAAGCATCAGTTTTACATCACCCAGCACAATAGAGGGCCACTTTTAGAGACTTTGACCCCTGCACCCAGATGGAGGAGAGAGGTTTCACAGCACCCAGACGGAGGAGAGAGGTTTTCACAGCAGAGAATCAGGCATTTAGATCACCCACCACACGAGTAGGCCACCATTTAATGGGACCCTGGCAACCATGTCAGATGGTACAAGTATCAGTTTTACATCACCCAGCACAAGAGAAGGCCACTTTTAGAGACTTTGACCCCTGCACCCAGACGGAGGAGAGAGGTTTCACAGCACCCAGACGGAGGAGAGAGGTTTTCATAGCAGAGAATCAGGCATTTAGATCACCCACCACAGGAGTAGGCCACCATTTAATGGGACCCCGGCAATCATGTCAGATGGTACAAGCATCAGTTTTAAATCAAACACAGAACCAGAGATAGGTGCACACTGCCGTCACACTAAACCCTCACACTGATGTTAAAACTTGAGAGGTTAGTTCGACATATCCTACTAGGAGGACATGTCTTAAGCCTCGGGCACCAGCGTCAAGGTCTCTCAAGTAGCCCAAGGGCCCTAACACTCACCTACCTGCGCCATATGGGCGATATCAGGGGCCAGTGGGCAATTACAGGAGCATTAGGACGACTCACAAACATCTCCTCTGTTACCTCCAGCATGCAGCCATGCTTGCAATGGGAGGTGGGAGGTGTCTATGAGCCCTACCCAAGACTGACTGATATAGCCCAAAGCCTAGCAGGTGCACCCAAATGTGACCTGAAGATGAGAAACAGGCACATTTAAATTGGAGTTTATACACCTCCGTACATACATATATATATAAACCATCAAAAATGTGGTGATAAGAAAGCAGGATGCGCTCATACCCATATGCAGTTGTGCATTTCTATAGGGAGCACATCCTGCACTTGTAGTCCGTTGCTAATGGCAATCACCAGCAAAAATGCATACAATGGATGATGCCAGCAACGGACTACAAGTACCACAATGGACATCCTACATAAGATGAAATTTATGTGGATGTGGCAAGAATTCAAAACAAACACAGAACCAGAGATAGGTGCACACTGCCGTCACACTAAACCCTCACACTGATGTTAAAACTTGAGAGGTTAGTTCGACATATCCTACTAGGAGGACATGTCTTAAGCCTCGGGCACCAGCGTCAAGGTCTCTCAAGTAGCCCAAGGGCCCTAACACTCACCTACCTGCGCCATATGGGCGATATCAGGGGCCAGTGGGCAATTACAGGAGCATTAGGACGACTCACAAACATCTCCTCTGTTACCTCCAGCATGTAGCCATGCTTGCAATGGGAGGTGGGAGGTGTCTATGAGCCCTACCCAAGACTGACTGATATAGCCCAAAGCCTAGCAGGTGCACCCAAATGTGACCTGAAGATGAGAAACAGGCACATTTAAATTGGAGTTTATACACCTCCGTACATATATATATATAAACCATCAAAAAATGTGGTGATAAGAAAGCAGGATGCGCTCATACCCATATGCAGTTGTGCATTTCTATAGGGGAGCACATCCTGCACTTGTAGTCCGTTGCTAATGGCAATCACCAGCAAAAAATGCATACAATGGATGATGCCAGCAACGGACTACAAGTACCACAATGGACATCCTACATAAGATGAAATTTATGTGGATGTGGCAAGAATTCAAAACAAACACAGAACCAGAATCAGTTTTACATCACCCAGCACAAGAGAAGGCCACTTTTAGAGACTTTGACCCCTGCACCCAGACGGAGGAGAGAGGTTTCACAGCACCCAGACGGAGGAGAGAGGTTTTCACAGCAGAGAATCAGGCATTTAGATCACCCACCACACGAGTAGGCCACCATTTAATGGGACCCCGGCAACCATGTCAGATGGTACAAGCATCAGTTTTACATCACCCAGCACAAGAGAAGGCCACTTTTAGAGACTTTGACCCCTGCACCCAGACGGAGGAGAGAGGTTTCACAGCACCCAGACGGAGGAGAGAGGTTTTCACAGCAGAGAATCAGGCATTTAGATCACCCACCACAGGAGTAGGCCACCATTTAATGGGACCCCGGCAACCATGTCAGATGGTACAAGCATCAGTTTTACATCACCCAGCACAAGAGAAGGCCACTTTTAGAGACTTTGACCCCTGCACCCAGACGGAGGAGAGAGGTTTCACAGCAGAGAATCAGGCATTTAGATCACCCACCACAGGAGTAGGCCACCATTTAATGGGACCCCGGCAACCATGTCAGATGGTACAAGCATCAGTTTTACATCACCCAGCACAAGAGAAGGCCACTTTTAGAGACTTTGACCCCTGCACCCAGACGGAGGAGAGGTTTCACAGCACCCAGACGGAGGAGAGAGGTTTTCACAGCAGAGAATCAGGCATTTAGATCACCCACCACAGGAGTAGGCCACCATTTAATGGGACCCCGGCAACCATGTCAGATGGTACAAGCATCAGTTTTACATCACCCAGCACAAGAGAAGGCCACTTTTAGAGACTTTGACCCCTGCACCCAGACGGAGGAGAGAGATTTCACAGCACCCAGACGGAGGAGAGAGGTTTCACAGCAGAGAATCAGGCATTTAGATCACCCACTACAGGAGTAGGCCACCATTTAATCGGACCCCGGCAACCATGTCAGATTGCACAAGTATAACATTTATATCACCCAGCACAGGAGAAGGCCACTTTTAGAGACTTTGACCCCTGCACCCAGACGGAGGAGAGAGGTTTCACAGCACATATTAAGGTCTCATATCACCCACCACACGAGTAGGCCACCATTTAATGGGACCCCGGCAACCATGTCAGATGGTACAAGCATCAGTTTTACATCACCCAGCACAAGAGAAGGCCACTTTTAGAGACTTTGACCCCTGCACCCAGACGGAGGAGAGAGGTTTCACAGCAGAGAATCAGGCATTTAGATCACCCACCACAGGAGTAGGCCACCATTTAATGGGACCCTGGCAACCATGTCAGATGGCACAAGTATAACATTTATATCACCCAGCACATGACAAGGCCACTTTCAGTGAGTTAGGCCTTAGCAACGAGACAGAGGAGACAGGTCAGATAGCGCAAGCATCAGTTTTACAGATCACCACCACAGGAGTAGGCCACCTTTAGTTAATTTGACCCCTGCACCCAGAAAGAGGAGAGAGGTCCCACAGCACATAATCAGGCATCATATCAACCACCTCAGGAGAAGGCCACCATTTAGTTACTTAGGCCTCAGCACCGACACAGAGGAGACAGGTTAGATAGCACAAGCATCAGTTTTACATCAACCACCACAGGAGAAGGGCACTTTTAGAGACTTTGACCCCTGCAGCCACACAGAGGAGAGAGGTCCCACAGCAGAGATTCAGGCATTTATATCAGCCAGCACAGGAGAAGGCCGCTTTCAGTGACTTAGGCCTTAGCACCGACACAGAGGAGACAGGTCAGATAGCACAAGCATCAGTTTTACATCAACCACCACAGGAGAAGGGCACTTTTAGAGACCTTGACCCCTGCAGCCACACGGAGGAGAGAGGTCCCACAGCAGAGAATCAGGCATCATGTCAACCACCACAGGAGTAGGCCACCTTTTGTTTCTTTGACCCCTGCACCCAGAAAGAGGAGAGAGGTCCCACAGCAGAGAATCAGGCATTTAGATCACCCACCACAGGAGAAGGCCGCTTTCAGTGACTTTAGCCCCCTGCACCCACACAAAGGAGACATGTCAGACAGCACAAGTATAACATTCATATCACCCAGCACAGGAGAAGGACACTTTCATGTACTTTGGCCCCGGCACCCAGACAGAGGGAAGGTTCATTCAACTCTGGGTTGCACCCCAAGATCCTACTTAATTTCAAAAATTGATTTTTCAATGAAGAAGTGGCCAGGAGTACAAGACAACATGGTTTAAGGCAGTTATTAAGGACTACTCTGCACAAGGGAGGGTCAGGTCTTGTGGGATCCATGCCTGGTTCATTTTTATAAACGTCAGCTTGTCCACGTTGGCTGCGGACAGGCGGCTGCGTTTGTCAATAATGACGCCCCCTGCTGTGCTGAATACACGTTCAGATAAAACGCTGGCCGCCGGGCAGGACAGCACCTCCAAGGCATAACATGCTAATTCTGGCCACGTGGACAATTTGGAATCCCGGAAGTTGAATGGGGCCGAACCATCCGTCAGTACGTGGAGTTGTGTGCAGACGTACTGTTCAACCATGTTAGTGAAATGTTGTCTCCTGCTAACACGTTCCGTATCAGGTGGTGGGGCAGTTAGCTGTGGCGTGGAGACAAAACTTTTCCACATTTCTGCCATGCTAACCCTGCCCTCAGAGGAGCTGGCCGTGACACTGCTGCGTGGGCGACCTCTAGCTCCTCCTCTGCCTTGGCCTTGGCCTTCCACCTGTTCCCCTGTGACAGTTGGGAATGCTCTCAGGAGCGCGTCTACCAGCGTGCGCTTGTACTCGCGCATCTTCCTATCATGCTCCAGTGCAGGAAGTAAAGTGGGCACATTGTCTTTGTACCGTGGATCCAGCAGGGTGGCCACCCAGTAGTCAGCACACGTTAAAATGTGGGCAACTCTGCTGTCATTGCGCAGGCACTGCAGCATGTAATCGCTCATGTGTGCCAGGCTCCCCAGAGGTAAGGACAAGCTGTCCTCTGTGGGAGGCGTATCGTCATCATCCTCTATATCCCCCAGCCACGCACCAGGGATGTGCCTGCGCTGTGCTGGGTGCCACCCCGCTGTGAACCTGCTTCATCCTCATCCTCCTCCACCTCCTCCTCATCCTCCTCGTCCTCCAGTAGTGGTCCCTGGCTGGCCACATTTGTACCTGCCCTCTGCTGTTGCAAAAACCTCCCTCTGAGCCACTTCTAACAGACTGGCCTGAAAGTGCTAAAAACGACCCATCATCCTCCTCCTCCTCCTCCTGGCCCTGGCCCACCTCCTCTTCCATCATCGCCCTAAGCGTTTTCTCTAGGAGACATAGAATTGGTATTGTCACGCTGATAACAGTGGCATCGCCACTGGCCATGTTGGTGGCGTACTCGAAACAGCGCAACAGGGCACACAGGTCTCGCATGGAGGCCCAATCATTGGTGGTGAAGTGGTGCTGTTCCGCAGTGCGACTGACGCGTGCGTGCTGCAGCTGAAACTCCACTATGGCCTGCTGCTGCTCGCACAGTCTCTCCAGCATGTGCAAGGTGGAGTTCCACCGGGTGGGCACGTCGCATATTAGGCGGTGAGCGGGAAGGCCGAAGTTCCGCTGTAGCGCTGACAGGCGAGCAGCGGCAGGATGTGAATGCCGGAAGCGCGCACAGACGGCCCGCACTTTATGCAGCAGCTCTGACATGTCTGGGTAGTTGTGAATGAACTTTTGCACCACCAAATTCAGCACATGCGCCAGGCAAGGGATGTGCGTCAAACCGGCTAGTCCCAGAGCTGCCACGAGATTTGGCCCATTATCGCACACCACCAGGCCGGGCTTGAGGCCCACCGGCAGCAACCACTGGTCGGTCTGTTGTTCAATACCCCGCCACAACTCCTGCGCGGTGTGGGGCCTGTCCCCCAAACATATGAGTTTCAGAATGGCCTGCTGACGTTTACCCCGGGCTGTGCTGAAGTTGGTGGTGAAGGTGTGTGGCTGACTGGATGAGCTGGTGGAAGCAGAGGAAGAGGAAGCCGAATATGAGGAGGAGGCTACAGGAGGCAAAGAATGATGCCCTGTGATCCTTGGCGGCGGAAGGACGTGCGCCAAGGAACTCTCCGCCTGGGGCCGAGCCGCCACTACATTTACCCAGTGTGCAGTTAGGGAGATATAGCGTCTCTGGCCATGCTTACTGGTCCACGTATCTGTGGTTAGGTGGACCTTGCCACAAATGGCGTTGCGCAGTGCACACTTGATTTTATCGGACACTTGCATGTGCAGGGAAGGCACGGCTGTCTTGGAGAAGTAGTGGCGGCTGGGAACCACATACTGTGGGACAGCCATGGACATCAGCTGTTTAAAGCTGTCTGTGTCCACTAGCCTGAATGACAGCATTTCAAAGGCCAGTAGTTTAGAAATGCTGGCATTCAGGCCCAGGGCTCGAGGGTGGCTAGGTGGGAATTTACGCTTTCTCTCAAGGTTTGTGAGATGGAGAGCTGAACGCTGCTGTGTGACATGGTGGAGATGCTTGGTGACGCAGGTGGTGTTGTCGGTGGCACATCCTCTGTTTGGTGGGTGGCAGGTGCCAACATTCCTCCCGAGGCGGAGGAAGAGGCCGAGGCAGCAGCAGAAGAGGGAGCAGGGGGAGCCAGAGTGAGTTCCTTGCTTTTAAGGTGTGTACTCCACTGCAGTTCATGCTTTGCATGTAGATGCCTGATCATGCAGGTGGTGCTCAGGTTAAGAACGTTAACGCCTCGCCTCAGGGTCTGATGGCACAGCGTGCAAATCACTCTGGTCTTGTCGTCAGCACATTGTTGGAAGAAGTGCCATGCCAGGGAACTCCTTGAAGATGCCTTTGGGGTGCTGGGTCCCTGTTGGCTCTGGCCAATAGCAGGCGAACTCTCTGGACGGCGGCTGTTCTGCTTTTGCCCCCTGCTCTCTCTTTGGCTTCGCTGTTGTCTCGGTCTCACCACTGCCTCTTCCTCTGAACTATTTAAGTCAGCGGCACGACCTTCAGTCCATGTGGGGTCTAAGACCTCATCGTCCTCTGCATCGTCTTCCACCCAGTCTTCCTCCCTGACCTCCTCCTGTTCAGTCTGCACACTGCAATAAGACGCAGCAGTGGGCAACAGTGTTTCGTCATCATCAGTGACTCGGTCACTCTGCTGTGGTGGTATTCCCATGTCCTCATCATCTGGATACATAAGTGGTTGTGCGTCAGTGCATGGAATGTCTTCCACCGCTGGGGAAGGGCTAGGTGGACGCCCTGGGAAACCGTGCGAGCAGAGTCTTCAAACAGAATAAGAGACTGCTGCATAACTTGAGGCTCAGACAGTTTCCCTGATATGCATGGGGGTGATGTGACAGACTGATGGGCTTGGTTTTCAGGTGCCACCTGTGCGCTTTCCGCAGAAGACTGGGCGGAAGAAAATGTGGTGAACGTGCTGGAAGCACTGTCGGCCACCCAATCGACTAATGCCTGTACCTGCTCAGGCCTTACCATCCTCATAACGGCATTGGGCCCCACCAAATATCGTTGTAAATTCTGCCGGCTACTTGAGGGAGTTGATTCACTACTTTGTGCGCCTGAGGCCGAACGGCCACGTCCTCTGCCAGCAACAGAGGCTCCACGGACACGACCGCGTCCTCGTCCCTTAATAAGAGATGTAATTCCTTTTTACAGGAGTAAAAACGTGCGGCCTACTGTTTCTGGTCTAACTAACACCAAATTGATTAAATTGGCCTTTTTTTCACCAAAATTACAACACTGGACAATGTAATGCCTTTTTCAGGTATTAATTACAAGAAGACTGCTGCTAATTGGACACCAGAATTTTTAAAATGCTAGTTTGTGTACATAAATTCCCACACTGGAAGATATAATTCCTTTTTCCGGTATTAATTACAAGAAAACTGCTGCAAATTAGACACCAGAATTTTTAATATGCTAGTTTTGGTACATAGATTCCCACACGGGGAGATATAATTCCTTTTTACAGGAGTAAAAACGTGCGGCCTACTGTTTCTGGTCTAACTAACACCAGATTGATTAAATTGGCCTTTTTTTCACCAAAATTACAACACTGGACAATGTAATGCCTTTTTCAGGTATTAATTACAAGAAGAATGCTGCTAATTGGACACCAGAATTTTTAAAATGCTAGTTTGTGTACATAAATTCCCACACTGGAAGATATAATTCCTTTTTCCGGTATTAATTACAAGAAAACTGCTGCAAATTGGACACCAGAATTTTTAAAATGCTAGTTTTGGTACATAGATTCCCACACGGGGAGATATAATTCCTTTTACAGGAGTAAAAACGTGCGCCTACTTTTTCTGGTGTAACTAACACCAGATTGATTAAATTGGCCTTTTTTTCACCAAAATTACAACACTGGATAATGTAATGCCTTTTTCCTGTATTAATTACTTTTTACAGGAGTAAAAACGTGAGGCCTACTGTTTCTGGTGTAACTAACACCAGATTGATTAAATTGGCCTTTTTTTCACCAAAATTACAACACTGGACGATATAATACCTTTTTGCGGTATTAATTACAAGAGGACTGCTGGTATTTCAGAACACCGGAATTTTTAAAATGCTAGTTTTGCTAGATAAATTTCCCCACTGGGAGAAATATTGCCTAAGCCTTTTTACAGTATTAATTACAACAGGAGTGCTTCTTCTGGTCTAACACCAGAATAATTGTATTATTACGGTGAAAGCTTTTTTTAATTTATATTTCTGGCACATAAAAAAATAAAAAATTTCTGTCTGACAGTATTGGACTTGGCTGTAGTGGCACTGGCTAGCCTAGCTGGAACAGCACATTCATGGGATTTGCTATCCAAGTGGGTTACTTTCAGTTTCACCACTGATATATTAAATATCTTTGCAGTTAGTATGGGTGACACAAGCACAGCCAAACCCCTGATGTAGTATATCTATGAAAAAATCGACTATTACATGAGATTAATGGACGTTGTGGCAGCTTTTGCTGTAGCACCACAAGTCCCAAAATGGCCACCGCCTATCAGCCCAGTAACATGTGCCAGAAAACGGTCTGCCCAGCCAGAAAAAAATTGACTTTGACTGAGCAGCTGAATCGCTGTTGTTCTGATTCACAGGTGTAGATTTTTCACTTCTTTGGAGCTTTGGTTTAGACTCTGTGGCAGCTTGTGCTGGCGCACCACAAGTCCCAAAATGGCCACCGCCCGATCAGCCCAGTTACATGTGCCAGTAAAAATCGCTCTGGCCAGTCTAAACAAAATAGTGACTTTCAGTGAACAGCTCAGCTGAGTTGTTCTGATGCACAGGTGTAGAAAGGTAGATCATTCACTTCTTTATCCCTGCCTATCTCGCCCTCACAGCAGCTGCATCTATCCCTGGTCTAATCACAGCGGGAGTGAGCACGTCGCGACGTGCGCACAAGCTTATAAAGAGGCTGAGTCACATGCTGCACTTGGCCAATCACAGCCTTGCCAATAGTAGGCATGGCTGCGATGGCATCTTAGGGCAAGTAAACAAACAAACGAATGCCTACACTAGGCTATGCAACCTATCTTGACCCGGGTATAAATTTAAAACTTCACTTTTATTATGTTATATATAAAAGGTTTCATATATGTCTTATTTGGAACCAAACAGAAAGGAGGTGATTAAAAATACAGTCACCACTCCGCCAGTATCTGCTGGGGGCAGATCTAGATTTTAGATCAGAACACCGCTCTGCTAACTTTCTATACAACAGCTCAAGCTAGGTAGCAAGCAAATCATCCTCAGGGCTCAGAGGTGCTGGTGTCTAAGGTGTATGCAGTACCTGTTTCTGCTACACTTCAGCACTAAGAAAGGGAAGTTCCTTTACTATGGTGATAGCCTGGGAGAGCGCACTAACAATAGCCCCCCTGGCCACAGTTTCAGCAATAAGCAAATGCTGTAACTGGTTACCGATTAAATACCAGCCTTATGGCTTATACAATAGCTACCACTACTGAGCCCTGAGATAAAAGTGAATAGGAGGGAGAGTGTGCACACCTCCTTTACCTATCACAATAGATATTGGCAGATACTGGCGGAGTGGTGACTGTATTTTTAATCACCTCCTTTCTGTTTGGTTCCAAATAAGACATATATGAAACCTTTTATATATAACATAATAAAAGTGAAGTTTTAAATTTATACCCGGGTCAAGATAGGTTGCATAGCCTAGTGTAGGCATTAGTTTGTTTGTTTAGTAAATACAACCTTACCCGGGTTAGGTCTTTAGGAAATTAGATCTTAGGACAAGTAGTATGATGCATGTTGATTGGCTGCTTTGCAGCCTTTCTAAATGCGCCATAAAACATGACGAACTACGAACCCGGACTTTTATGAAAATGTCCGGGTTCGGGTCCGTGTCACGGACACCCCAAAATTCGGTACGGACCTGAACGATTCTCGAACTGTTCGCTCAACACTACTCAGCATGAGATAGGTTCCTGATGAGCTAAGAAACGCGTTGAACCTCTAGCTGGATATGTTGGATTCACACTGATACGGGCTGCTACAGCTCTACCAACTGGAGTGCTTGCTAAACCACGCAGCGCTCCCCCTGTGGATTTGAGGTGTAGAAGTGCACCGCCAGTCTAGATCGGCATCATTGTTAGCAAGGCTGTAAGATCCCTCTCCCGTGTGAGGGGGACGCCAGGCTCATGCCGATCCAGACTGACATTCAGGCTATTTCCTGATATGTTGATAGACATTGGACCGTTCATGTCTTTGTGGATCCATCATTATTGGTGATCTACACAGACAGGTCCTCTTGTCTCACATAGGTGCTACATCTACCCATCCTCTATGGTTAATTTTGGGTGTTCTAGGAATTCATACAATTCACTGCTACATCTGGCACGCGCATTCCCTTCCATAGGGACGCCAGTTTATGCAAGTGGACCACAGGCGTGCGCACGGGGTGTGCCGAGTGTGCCTGGGCACACCCTAATCAGGCCGACTAAAAGAATGTGCGCTCAGCCCAGATTTCACTGCCATTCATCAGTGCACTGAGCGCTGTGAACGGCACAGGCACTGCAGGCAGCAGAGCAACCAGCTGATCCCTGAAATCTCCAATAACAGAGCTCCGTACATTACAGAGCTTTGTTATTAGGGAGGAGGCTGCTGATTGGCCAGTATCAGCTGGCTGCCGTGCCATTGGCTGATCCTCTCGGGAGCTGAACACAGCAGGAGCAGCTTCCTTTTCAGTTATCAGGAAGAGCACCACCCCTGCTGCTCCATTACTGATTGCTCATGAAGTCCCAGGGATAGCATGGTAGGAATGGAGCCTCTGCGCAAAGAGCATGTGCCCAGGTGATGTGACAACAGAAGTGCCCTGCAGGCTTCTATCTACTGCTGGGAGCTCAATATGGAGCTTTATGAACTAATAACCAAGAGGCTAAACAAAACCCTGCTTCTGACCCTTATGTTAAAACATAACTTTCATTTGATTGCTTTAACACCTAAAGGAAAAAAAATAATTTTAAAAAGCTGATGTTTCTCTAGATGACTGGTTGTTTATAGTAGTGGTAATAGAGTCTCAAGGGTCTATAAAAGCAGCTACACTATTTTTGAGACTCTATTAACATACTATTAACATAAGGTCATCTAGATAAACAGCAGGTTTTTCAAATTCTATTTTTTCCTTTAGGTGTTGGAGCAATCAAATTAAAGTTATGTTTTAAAATCTAAAGGAAAAAAAAACTACTGTTTCTCTAGATGACTTTATGTTGATAGTAGTGTTAATAGAGTCTAAAAGGTCTGTAAAAATAGTGTAGCTGCTTTTATAGATCCTTGAGACTCTATTACCATTACTATAACTACTCTATTACCACTACTATAAACAAACGATCATGTAGAGAAACAGCAGCTTTTTTAAATTATTTTTTTCCTTTAGGTGTTTAGATATTAGAGCAATCAAACGAAAGTTATGTTTTAACATAAGGGTCAGAAACAAGGTTTCTGAGAGTATTTTTCCCCGTATGGTTTATATATGGTCCAGTGACCACAGAGAGGACTATACTGTATATTGTACGGGATGGTACAGGGGTTATACTGTATATTGTACGGGATGGTGCAGGGGTTATACTGTATTGTACGGGATGGTGCAGGGGTTATACTGTATTGTATGGGATGGTGCAGGGGCTATACTATATAGTATGGGATGGCGCAGGGGTTATACTGTATATTGTATGGGATGGCGCAGGGGTTATACTGTATTGTACGGGATGGCGCAGGGGTTATACTGTATATTGTATGGGATGGCGCAGGGGTTATACTGTATTGTACGGGATGGCGCAGGGGTTATACTGTATATTGTATGGGATGGCGCAGGGGTTATACTGTATATTGTACGGGATGGTACAGTCGTTATACTGTATATTGTATGGGATGGTACAGTCGTTATACTGTATTGTATGGGATGGTGCAGGGGTAATAATGTATTGTACGGGATGGTACAGGGGTTATACTGTATATTGTACGGGATGGTGCAGGGGTTATACTGTATTGTATGTGATGATGCATGGTTATACTGGATTGTACGGGATGGCGCAGGGGTTATCTATATTGTATGGGATGGTGCAGGGGTTATACTGTATTGTATGGGATGGTGCAGGGTTATACTGTATTGTATAGGATGGTACAGGGGTTATACTGTATAGTATGTGATGGTGCAGGGGTTATACTGTATTAGTATGGGATGGCGTAGGGGTTATACTGTATATTGTATGGGATGGC